>JAUMTR010000026.1:6801569-6837379 GCA_032270685.1 Microctenopoma stevenorrisi
TAAACTCGATGCGAGCAGCTACTGGGAGCCAGTGAAGGGAGGTGAGAAGAGGTGTGACATGAGTGTACTTCGGCTGGCTAAAGATGAGGCGGGCCGCCGCATTTTGGACCATCTGGAGGGGTTTGATGGTGAAATCCCAAACACTACCTGCCAAAGCCGCATTCAGTCATGCTCTGCTAATTACCAGAGGTTTAAAGGGCTGACTCAGGAGACATATTGATATAAACTAAATCTGGATCGGGTATAGATTAAGTACGTTTAAACCACTCAACTATCGCCCAAACTTCAGTTTTGGCTCCGTCAACGGCATAACAAATAATTGATGATCAGCATTCTGCCTATTAACAATGCCAGTGGATTCAGGGCTCTATGAGAGGACAATGAGCTGCCAAAAAATAGCTCGAACAGGAATTTGATAGAAAAGTCATGAGGACAGCGGGGGCTTCAAAATAACAGTTAGAAAATATTTTAAATAATCAGCAGACAGGCAATTTGAGTGCTAAATGTTTTACAGCAAACACAAACACTGCCGCTGCTGCTTGCAGAATTATGAACATTAGTTTATAATCCTTCCCATCACGTTAATCAGCATGCCCTCCTCACTCCATCACTCTCAGAGCCGTAATCATGCAACACTATGAGCAACTAAAGATGTTCGTTTGATATTGTCAAAATCCACACCAGCAATTGCTCAAATGAGGACTCCACAATCTCTCAGCCTCTTTTCTTATCTCCCTTTTCCGACTGGACGTCTCACTATCAGCACATTTCACTGATCGCGCGCTGAGAAATCACGAGCGTAAATCCTCTTTAAATTCATATCATGTCTCTCAAAATCCTCCGCCTCATCTTCTGCCGCTTTAATTTACAGCTGTCATCAATTTTTTGCCATTCATAAGTGAGACATTGATTGGACCTTCTTGGTGTCAGTTACACGCACGAAATGGAGGACCCAAATGCACACCAAAGGCAAGAGAGGGTTTAAATAAAGGAACTTTATTGCAACTTAACATAACAGGAAACAATAGGCGAAAGTAGAAACTGAACCCAAAACCAACTTACATAGAAGAGGAGCGTAGTGACTGCAGGCATGACGAGTTGAGTATGAACTGACAAAGGAAATGAGGAAGTGCAGAGGCTTAAATAGGGAGACTGATTGCTAATAAGTAACAGCTGGAACTAATTAGGGAGTGAAGGTGAAGAGAGAGAGGGGAGTGGTCAAGGTGAGGGAGGAACAAAGGACACATGAGGGCTGGAGAAGACATGACACTGACACTTGGTAATAACCTTGAATAGTCCGTCATCTCTTTTTGATGTGAGACAAAATTAGCAATTTCTTAAGTTATACCTATATTTATAGACAACAGCACTACATGTGAGGATGGTGTTGGTGCTGATGCTGAATATGCTGATGATGGAAAAACAAAGTCGTGCTGCCTTTGTGTGCACACACAGATATAAACTGGTTAGCCACAACATTAAAACCAGTGACTGGTGAAGTGAATCACATCCATTCCCCTGTGACAACGGCAACTGTCAAAGGCTGAGACACATTAGACAGCAAGTGAACAGTCAGTTCTTGAAGTTGATGCAGAGGAAGCAGGAAAGACGGTCAAGTGTAAAGTTCAGTTTGTATTGTGCTGTAGCAATTTGCAGAGCATGCTTTTTAGCCTGTTTCCTTTTAATTAGGCATTTACTGTATGAACTTTTTCCAATGCTGCCCTGGAACAATAAGTGCTGAAGAGCGATACGTAGTAAGGACTAATGTTGACAGCTAATCACACTTAATCAAACAAAAAGACTCTCTCTGTGTGGCTATGAGTGCTTTAAACAGCATTCAAAAAAGTCCCAGGCTTTGCTGGAACTTGTAAAAAATACAAACTAAATAAAAAAAAACCACCACAACTGACGTAAAGAGAAAAACCTCCTTGCATAGCATAGCTCAGTGGAAGCGCGGATCAGTTTAAGTCGAGATACTCTCCATCAAATGTTCAGATTCTTGCTTTACAGCTTCATTTCAACATTGTTTTTAACAGCAGACAGATACTGTCCTAGCTTGGTGCGGGTTCTTTGTTAAAAATGGTTTATTCTATTTCAGAGCCTGCAGGCCGACCAGTAGCTACATGCTAATCCTAAGCCTACTAATTTTATGTTGAGAATGTGGGAATACCTATAATAAATTGTTAAAGGAGCATTAAAACACAGAGCGGTGATAGACAAACTACTGTAAAGTCCTGTTAGTCACTGAAAGGTTCCCGGATCATAGATAGCACATGCAGGTTGACACCATGAGGTCATATTGCTGGACTTACTGCTCACCATAATAGAAATACGTTCACTGCTTTTAGCCAAGTTGTCACGACCACAAATCTTCTGCCCAAAACAAGTTGATTTAGTGAATGAGTACTTTTTTGAAGGATCATAAAACCGTTCATAGATTGGGGTTAGTTAAACTCCATGATCCTCCAGCCTGTCTGCATAAGGCAAGCTAATTTGGCTCATGTCAGTGTATCATCCATGGAAACATCAAAGGAGCTTGAGTGACAGACTTGTCAGTTGCATTCTCGTCAGTTTTTCTTTTGCGATATGGTTCTTCTCAGGCCATTACAGAAATCTCTACGTTTCAGCGTCCTGTTTCAACAATGTGACACAAAACACCACTTAATGAGAGATTTTAGACGCACCTCCCATCAATAATTGAACCTCTTTACAAAATCTTATTTTATACGCCAGTGGCAGATCCAGGATGTTTAACATGGGGGTGGGGGGGTTGTTGGAGTGGCAAGAGGTTTAGGCAGGGTGGCGATTCTGGACATCCTCACTAAAGTATGTCTGCTGGAATTTATATAGAGAATAAATACAAACCAGGTGGTCCCTGACTCTGCGCCTTCCTTTTCTCCCTCATCAGCTTCCTTCTCGGTCTTCTGTCTTTCTCTCTCTCTCTGACACAGAAATGTTCTCATCTTCTCATTTCTTCACCTGTTGCTTTTTCAGGGGCCTTCTTTAATCGTGACCTCCTTGGTTTCTCTGTCATTCTCTCTTTACTCTGCCCTCTCTTCTTTCTGTTCCAAAAAACTGGATATGTATCCGGTTTTTAAATTCCTGCAAGCATCAAGCATTTAAAAATGACGGCGGCTCAGTGGCTCCACTGCCACAGACTGTCTCAAAAAATGTGCCTGCAACACGTAGCGCGTGCAGCCGGCAGACAGTTTATGATATAGGGGCATACCTAAGTTTTTAAGGGACCTTAAATTATAATTACAATTTATTACAATTATATTTGGTAATTTAAAATATTGTTTGAAGGCTGTAAGAGGCAAACAAGCAATTTGTTTTTACAAGTATGATTTTAAGGACATTCAATTTATGGGATCCGTCTCTGAAAAACTGTTACTGTAAACTATGCATGTGGTACAAATATTTAAGAGGCAACAGCCATTAAATTATACCACTTCATGAGTAGAGTGGTCAAGACTCGTGATTTCTATCGAGCCGGTTAAAGATAAACTTAATACAGAAAGGGGAAAAAGAAGTTGTTGTTCACAGACAAAAGTCTTTGAGTGATCTAATTTTAAAAAAATGTGTCACAAAATGTTTGAAAAGTCTCTAAAAACTATATGATTATATTATTGTTGGTTATGATGCCACAAAAAGGAAAAGTAGTCAGTAGTCTTTGTTTAAGGTTAAAGGGTTAAAGCACAGAGCTTGTAACATTCCTTTAAATCCTCCATGTGACGGTATTTTGTTCTGGTTTACCTGCTGGCTTGTTCATCACTGTGTGACTGTGGTCATTTATTCTTGATATCTATCCGTAAATCTATCCATTAATCACACATCTTAAGCCACATGTGTTACACACTGACCTTTCAATTTCACGGTTAACTGAAAAAGAAAACACAACAATAGACCATCATCAGATCGATGGTCGTACCAGCTCACTGGTTTGACACCTGTGGCTGAAGTGTTGCATAATATCAGAGAGAAGTAATGCAACGTGTTTTGATTTTGCAAGCTCTGGTGTAGAACAGGACCTTAAATGTAGACAGAATAACGCATTACATAATCCGTTTGCATTTTGACTCTTTGTTGTTAAACTCTTCCAGACAAATATTTGATCTGATTTTATCACTGTCTCTGTGTCTCTGTCTCATGCAACCTAGTCGTTTAACACTCCCTTAACAACGAGAAAAGGTTTTAAAATGTGCAGGCTCAGACAGTTAAACCCATAATAGTACACACAGCAGACTGTATCCTATGTATATACTTTATCCTGATCCCGTTTGTGCGCGTTTACTTAACCTTTGCAGCGCTTTATTTATATAACTATGTATTTTACAGTAGGTTGAATTGTTCCAAATATCCTTGAAAAGAAGATTACAAATGCCCTGTATCTCACCCCCAACACAGTAATCTTAAAGCAACTGCCTCTTCTTAAAGCTCAATGGCAGGCTGCAGATACAGAAGTTTTTGTTGCCATAAAGCCATTTTTTTATAATAATACATATGTATTATATGTACAATCATAGCTGTGACTTTTTGGATGAGACATTTATTTGATTGATTTGTTTTTCTTCGTTTTTCAAACAAAATAATTGTAATTAGGACGCGTCATAACTATCAATTCTGTACGACTTAGATAATGAAATGCTCCAATCAAACCTAATATTTCCTGTCACGTTTCTCTAACAAGGTTTTGCTCAGTGGCCGATCATTTTACACGAGTCTCCAGTTTCAGTGAAAATCATTTTATTTATTTTTTTGCGCTGCTTTAAAGAAACTAAACATAATGGCGATAAAAACAACAATAAGTTGAAAGACTCAAGTCTCATCATTACATGAACTTGAGCAGGACTGAGTCACACTTCAACTCATTGGCCTCTAGATTCGCATCTGTAATTAACACGGAGGAGATGAGTTAACCAGAGGCCAATGGACGCTCAGGCATCTCTGTGAGCACGTGTACGTTATCACACACATAATCCCTCACACACGCAGGACACAGATATTTCTCCTCGGGATCCAGCTCACCTGCACCGGCTAAGGCAGGAACAGATGGAAGGCGGGTTGTAAGAGGAGTCTTCTGACACTCTGTGTGCGATTGAAGGCAGAGTAGTTCTCTGTGTATAATGCAAGAGTATACAATATATGGTGAATTAGAGACAACGTGTCCCAGTAACCAAGTTAAAGGGCTCCGGCAAAGTACTGCAGGGGAAAAAGCTGCTCTGTTGTCGTGTCTCTGTACATATTTGTGTGTGTGTGTGTGTGTGTGTGTGTGTGTGTGAGTCAGTCTGAGAGTGACTCAGAATTAGATGTTTCTTGTTGTGTCTTCAGGCAGGGATGGAGCAAATTTAACGTGTGTGTGTGTGTGTGTGTGTGTGTGTGTGTTTGTGTCTACATGTGCATGTGCAGAGCATTTATGCCTTTGGTGACAGGCTTGGAGGGCAAAGGGAATGTGTGTGTTTGTATGTTTGTGTGAACCTCTGAACGTGTGTATGTGCTGACAACCTACTGTAGATGTGTGTTATTCTTATTCATATTATTCACATTCTCCAGGGAAGTGGACAGTCTTTTACTACAGCGTGTGTTCACTTGTCTGACAGATCTGTTCCTAAGGCGACTGATGCTGCTAAATATCACGCACCTGGATGCACAGCGTGTGCCCCTCTCTTTTCGTGTCTTCTATAACTTTATTACTATGCTAATAATATCCAACAAAGCACACAGTGCTTTAACCTTAATGAGTTGTCATGAGATGGACCAAACAGCACATATGGAATTACATATGTTTATATATGTATATACATATGGGATGACTGCATTTATGGCAGCATATCTTTAAAGACCACAGAAGCTGAAAAACTGGGCAGAGAGGAGACAGATGAAGGAGCGAAATCTTTCTTTAAATAACATTCCAAATATAAATAAATATCACAGCTGGTAGGAAAATGATCACAAACTGTTTAGGAAATGAAATGAAGAATGAAGGTTGAACAGTGCAAGTTCAACTTATTGCGCATTTTTATGGACTGATGTGATGCACGGGAAATGTTAAATAAGCAAACAGCGCTTAGTAGTATGACACTGCTTACTTACTTACTTTTAATGCAGAAATGTCCTTGTGAATTTTGAAATGCTAATTTGTTGAGTTTAAAATATTTTTTGCTGCGTTTTTGGCAGATCTTTTTATTTTAGTTAATGTATCAGTTAGAATATCTGCTGCATGTGCCTTTGTATCAGTAAATGACTTTAGTAACCCACTTATGCAGCTGGATTTGCATTGGGTGAATCGAAGCGAAAGATTTAAATGGCATCAGTCTTGCTATTAAAGCAAAGCAAAACATCAGACAAACAGGGAGGCGCGGCTCTCTCCCTGTATCCGTGCATGCGTGTGTGTGTGTAGAGGAGCAGGGAGAGGGCCGTCCCTTGCCTCTGCTCAGTGTGTGCAGCAGCTGCAGCTTTCAGCCTCAGTCTACACTGTAGGGTCCATTCTGCTGTCTGAAAGACTGATAGATACGTAGAGCAGAATGGTGATAATGGAGGTGTTTGAGACAGTCTTGTTCTAAATCAACGTGGTGCAATTAAAAAAACAAAATCCACATCCGCAGAGTAAGGTTATAATTTTACCACTTGCCTGGTGGTGGTAAAATCTTAACTGAATTTGAGAGAGTGGTCCACCACCTCCTCCCAACATTTGATATGATGTCTAGTCGACCACACAAAGACAAAACACCACGGATACAGATGCTGACCACCCCATGCACAGAGGAAACCCCTGCAAGCAAAGCAATCAGATCTCATCCTCTAAAGAAACGAGTGGACAAGCATATACACGCAGACACACAAACAGCAATTAAACAACCCCGATGCCCACTGTCTAATGAGAGGAAATCAGAGCCAGTGCATGAATGGGCTGCCCTGTTTCAGCCCGTGGCACCGAGCACTCTCATGCAACGTCCCCATTCATAGTCCGGCACTGAAGGCAGATAATGGAGCAGCTCACAGTATAGCGTTATTATAATATCTGAAAAGGGAGGGGGTGACTCAACTCACTAGTATCCCCCCCGTTCCTCACCATCCCCCACCTTCCTCCCTATGGGCCCTCACTACCCGCCCCCACAGATCGAGCACAACCTCACCCTGCCACGAACCTCCCTGCTTCTCCATCCCCATCCCCCTTTTTCTAAACCTCAACTTCCTCCTCATCACCATTATCCATCACAGAGCAGAGGCACTTGCTTCTACACATCACATAAACAGCTTGACAGAGCATGTGAAGAATGTGCTTCATTCCCTGTAGAGGTCATGTACAGTATATACAGTACAATACCTCTGGGCTAATCTCAATCTCACAACCCAACCACAACTTTGATCATGTTATCTAAATGTTGATGTTCAGACTTAACCTTAGTTATTATATAAACCACTGGGCTACAGCTTATGTTAATTCATTCATTATTAATTCTTTTATTATAAATTTATTATACTTTTTTTTTTGTTTTGTTTATAGTTAAGTTATAAATTATAGTTAATTTATTACACGTTTGATTGATAAAATTTTAGAAGATAGTGACACAGAAGTTTACTAAAGTCTAATGTCTCATTTTCAGGGTTTTAAGCTTCATGAATGAACAATACGTGACTTAATTGTCTTGTAATTATCCAACATGTTTGAAGGTTTTGTTTAAAATATTTAGTTTGTCTGCAAGATTAATCATCAACCACGTACTACCCGCAACTAGTTTACGCTGCAAATGTGTTTTGCAAGTTTTTTTTTTTTTTGTGACGGGTCATGTTTTGTTTTTATTGGGAAATTTCAAAATGTATTTTATTCTAACAGTCAGGTAAATATATTAAAAATATTTTTAATGGGAAAGTAAACAAACAAATAGTCATCACAGCAGTGAACCTCGTCCATGGGGCGTCCCACCATGTTGGGACTGTAGTTATGAGCTGTGTGCCGAAGCTACAGTCTGCGTGAAATGCAATGTAGATAAAAGCATTTAACAGCAGACTGAGAGTTCTACATCTACAAGTTCAGACCCACCGTGTCCCCAGAAACTGTTTACACATAATTCATGACACTTTTATCTTGTCCTGTATTACAGGCCAGGATGTGGAATTTTACACTGGGAGGGATGTTTATGAACATCGCTTTGACTTGAGTGTTCAGAGATCAGAGACGAGACAAAAGCTGCCAAACAAAGACACGTGAATAATGTACAGCTTAACTTCATTTTTACGCACGGCAGATTGTGTGTATTATATTCTCTGTGTTACGCTTTTACCCTTAAGTCACCACATGCATGCCCCATGTAGGCTGGAGTTTAGTGTTTTACAGAACACAATGAGAGTAAAAGAACATTTCACTAATTACTTTCACGTACAGTGCTGCAAAATAATAATTATAATTGCCCCTCTGGTTGTGGGCGTGGCAAGTGAAATAGAAAGTGGGGGCACTTACCTCTTGACATGGGGCCAGGCCCGTTTGAACTTTTTTGCCAATTCACTAATGAAATAATTTAAAAACTGCAATTTGTATATACTTTGTTATTAAAATATTATTAAATATGTCTGGTGATATGAATAATTTAGGTGTGACAAATAACTAATATCCTCACCTTTATTTCAGCAAAAATGAGCTCAGCACAGAAAAGGTAAAAGAAATAATGATTCGAATAGTTGAAATCAGACCCTTCCGACGCCAGTGTAGACCAGCGCACAAACACCATCCTGCTTTTATCTTGACAAGATACCGTGCTCTGAGGGGGAAACACAGCAGTGATGTAAAACAAGCTGCTAACAAGCAGCAGAAGGCAAGAAAAATCCCCTAGAGAGCAAATGAGTTTACAGACTTCAGCACGTGGGTCACTTACTACACTACCTCACACAAAACTGCATGAGTTATTCACTTATTGATGAGACTGATTTCTTGAGCGCTGGGGTAAATCTCTGCCAGCTGATGAGTACAGGAGCTGATTAGAGCGGAGATTTATGACTGCCCATGAATAATCGCTCTCTGAGCTCAGCGGGACTGAGCTGAGCGGAGAGACGCTGTGGATGCATGGCAAAAAGACAAACGGGCTAAGCGAGGTAAAGCGGAACAGTGGGAATGAGATGAAGGGAGACATAAGAGTATTAGGCTGCTCCTGTAGAAGCCCCAACATCTTTGGCAGAAGCAGACCTGAAACCTGCCAACTGCGCTCACGCTCCTCTGTTTTGTCAGGTCTGACATTGTCAACGCTCACCACACAGACAAAGCAGAGTTTAAGCAAGGTATCAATAGTATGTGAAACACGTCTTTGAGGATGTCAAACAATGCAAACGCTAATTAGACACTGATGAGCTACTCATTCCATTCTCAACACCTGACATTTCACTCTAACAAGGTAATAGCTTAACTTCCACCCCTGAAGCAAGCGTGAAATTGGCACATAGAGTATTGTTAGTCCTGGACATCTATTTAGGGCGTGACAATGAGTCAATCACTTAAAAACACGCATGAGTTCCTGCAGAAATTAATTAGCATTGTGTAATGAAATGTGGCTTTTGCCCTGCGGTGGCAGGCTATTTAAACCAGCCATCACAGAGGAGAAACAGTTGACTTCAGGATCTGAGATCTGTGTTGCTGGATGTAACGGCAGCAGCTACACACATAGTGGCAGGAAGGAGAGCACACGGAGGGCCAAATGCCACTGCCAACCACAGTTGAATTTGTTTACTCCAGATAAGTAGAGACATCCTTGCCATCACAGTGACTGAATGCTGAGAAGATGATTTTGGCTGAGCTTGTGTGGAGGAAAGAAGAAGGATGTCTGTGTGCTCATCTTGGCATGAACGCATGTGCAAATGTGTGTGCACACACACGCACACACGCACACACACACAACAGACTCTTTATTATATCTAAGCGTTTATTTGGGTTAAGCTGTTCACATAAAACAAAAAACTTACCCTTAGTAAAAGTACTCATTGTGCAGAACGGCTTATTTCATATCACTAAATAGGATTTTATTTGATTCAAATTCAGACATTAACGTGTTCATTAATTGATAACCATGAAGCTTAAATTAGACCTTTGATAATCACATACTTCGAATCTAATAATTATAATCTGAATTATTCTACGTACTAATCTAACTCAGAAAAGTTATTAGTAAAATGATGTAAAATAAAGCAGCAAATGAAAATACTCAACAAAAGTAGAAGTACTGTTTACTCTTTGCTTAAATACAGTGTTTAAGTAAATGAATCCAGCAATTTTGTTAATGTTTGCATAAATAAGACGAAGAGGATAGAAAACAAAGACGGAAAAATGTGTTCTCTGAAAGAATTAGTGCGTGTTTAAACTTTTATAGGCCTGTTTGACTGTTTCAGCTGCCCTAAGATCTCTGTGCAACATTTTCACATTTTATGTGAGCTCTTTTTTCTCTCCCTTGAAGGGATGATTCACCCCGTGCTAGGAACTGGTTGGGGTTAAGCGTCTTGCTCAAGCATCCTTCACCAAGTCCTTGCCCTTGTGGGACACCCTATTACAAAAACATACGAATGTGGCAGACTCTGACCCTGACCCTGTTTCTTCTGACAAATCCACCAGACATAGTTCATATTTATATGTGGCCAAGCTGTGCATGAATGACAAGGGACAAGGATCTTCCAAACTATTACGTTAATATCTGTGTCAGTGCAAAGCATTCATCAGCCATCATTTCAGCTGATCTGACGACTCCGTGGACATTATCGCTCACAAACTGGATCCCAGCTGCAGGAAGGGCCAAGGTTTATCAGATGACAATACTGGGAGTTTATACAGAGTTCAGCCCGAATTCATTGAAACGATTCAAAGAGAGAAACCAGATCAAGACGTGCAGCACATGTCACAGTAAATGACTGTGAGGTGTGTCTTCATGACTAAATCATATTGGACAAGTTCATTCAACTGTTCAGTGGCAGTTTAGTTGGTAAAGCTCGTACAAGTGTTCCTTGTCCATTTGCAACTAGGGAATTAAGAGAATTTTTGATTTTATAATGTACAATGACATCACTGCAGCAAACATATTCAAGTAGCCCCAAATCTAATCACTTTTGGATTCAAAGTCCTAAACCTCTCCCTCTCTTCTACATGTGCCTGCTACACACGGTTACAAGTCGTTTATATACAATATGAGTTATCATCACAAAAAAGAAGCCGTCAGTCCAGAAGTGAATATGCTGCTGATGGTATAGTTTATGCTTTGTATATATCCTAAATCCACGTATTAGTCCTTTATATTTGTGCTTATGTGAAGAGCATTTGATTTGGAATATGGCTGTTTGATGGTAATCAGTGTAAATACTGTATTAATATTGATAGTCAACCCCGTACTGTAGAAATCGTGAGTTTTTTACTCACTGCAAACTTTTCTGTCCTGAACCAGGAGCAGGCTTTCTAATAGTCTTATATTATTAATAAACAAATATTTGCTGTTATAATCTAGTTGTATGTATGTATAGTTAGTGTCGGAATTTGTTTTAGTTTGTACTGTCCCTGTGTCAGCTGTTAGACTGGTTCTTTCCCTGGTCTTTCAGATATTTGCTGTTGTTACTCTATGTTTTTATTCAGCAAGATGTCCAGGTCAATTATTTTAGTCTGACATCTTTTACTTTTAGTCAAGCATCGGACGGGTGCTTTGTTTTGTGCTTAGAGATCAAAACATGCTGGCGACTATGAAAAGATCAAATTGAGGCACTCAGAAACAAAGGAGGCAAGTCAATGCAAAGCTGCCAACATTAAGAATTGATTTACAGTTGCAGCCAAATTCAGCAGATGGCGAGTAAATGTAAACGGAACTGAGCAATCACATTTCCTACAAAACACTTAAAGGATGCAGAAGAGGGGAAGAAAGAAAAGATTGAAAAGCTGTAAGAGGGCTGGAGGAGCCAAGAAGGAAACAAACTGAATGAGTGGAGAAAAAAAAGACCCTTTCGCAGCTATGTGTTCTTTCCACGGTCACACTTGTTCCAATGCAACTTTAATCTTCCAATCATGCTTGCAATGACAACCGACAGATCTGGTTGTGCAAAAATTTGATTCTGCTCACGCTGATATTGGATCTAAAATCCAGAAATGAAAAAAAACGGGCTCACACTGTCTGGATGCTGTCCAGGCACAATGAGCGAACAAGCGAAGCAAGAAAGAAAAAGGGACGGGTGAAAAAATGAATGAACACATCCTAAATAACCATCAGAAGGGTCATTCTGATGCCAAGTTTGAAGAAACTGACCTGCTATGTGGCCGGTCTATTATGAGTTAAATAACCTCTGACCTTGCAGTGTGTCAGAGCTGTATGAAGTTACTGCTAATGCTTCAGCAGAAATGGAGGATCGCTCGTTACTCCAGTGATGACGAAGGACCAGCTGTGTACAGGTGATGTTTACTGTTATAAAAGTATCGTAAAAGTTCATTTTTGATTAATTTAAAAGGAAGGCTTAATTAACTATTAATTATTTACCTTACTTTGTTACCTCCGTTCAAAAGGCGAACCAGATTATTTATGTCAGGTTGTTTGTTTACACCGCCAAACCCCTGAAAGGCATGCTGGGCATTTCTGTATACTTGTCAGTAAACTCTAAGTAGAAGTTTATTTAGTCTTCTATATCTTGGATGAGTACATGGAAACTAAACTGAAAGTATACTTCCCTACATTTAGTAAACTTTTGCTTTCATTTACTACAGTAACCACACGTAGAACCAATTCACTAGAGCTGGAGCTGAGAGGTTTCAACTCCAGAAACAAGCACATCATGCTACCAGAGGAGGCTGCTGCTCTCTGCGACCTGTTCATACAACCACAAAGTCGTTATCATTTTCAGAACAAACAGGCTCCTCGTTTGAGCTAATCTTTATGTAAACGCTTTGTCTTAAGGCTAGCGAGGCCTTCAGGAGAGCGAGCGTCAAATGTGGCTCAACTCCCTTGAATCCCAACTGCTTCCATGAAGCAGAGGGCCGAACCAATAATAAACAGAATGGAAGACACAGCGCTACTACTTATACTATTTAAAGTTAGGCCTTAAGCTCTTCTGTCGAGTGAATCTTTCTTTTTTTTCCCTTTTTGTTTTAGATGTGGAGTCTCAAAGTGTTAGCCTGTAAGGCTATCATCAGGGCTACACTAGTAGCATGAGAGCATCTGTGTGCGCCTTTGGGCTTTTTCCTACCCATCACACCATGGTGGGCTATGGCTCAGATAATCCCGGGGCCTTGTGGCCATGGAAACCCACTCATGTATGAATGTTACTTTGTTTAAACATGACTCCAGGAGAAGAGACAGAGAGGAAAGGACAAGATAGGACTGTCCTGGGAGACACGTCACATGTGGCTGATGTAACAGGAAAGAAAAAACCAAAGAGTTGTGCTGCTTTTGTGTGTATTGTATGTATGGGACATTTCCCAGCCTACTGCTAATGAAGCATTATTTACCTCCTGTAGTACAATGCAGAAATAAATACAAATACAGAAATTAAACAAGACGTGTAGATTTTCTTTGTTGTTAATGTTCACTTGGATAGAAAACAATTGGGATTGGGATTACAATATTTTGTCTATTCATTTTTTCCATTATGAATCTATTATTCATCTTGTGTAATAATAATTAATAAAGGAAGGTGGCATTAGCTAAGTGGTAGAGCAGTTGTCTATGAACCACAGGTTCGTCCTGCATGTTGAGGTGTCCTTGGGAAAGCCACCAAAACCCTGTAGTGGTGCTCACATACTTTTTACTTAATTTATATGGACAGCAGAAAATCCCTGAAAGATCTGCACAGCTCAAGACGTCATGATCTCCTAAATATATTTACACAAAGCATTATATAAGCATTAACTTTAATAGTTTTAAGTTTAACATCCTACATCCTTCACACCGTACGTTATTTCTGGTGCTCTCGTAAAGTTCTAACAAAATGCATTTTAGGATATGAAGCTTTCCATAGGAGGCTACTCTGCGTACACTGAGCATGACCCTGGACCATCTTAGTGTCTGGAGGAACATGTTGTATACGCAACAGCAGCTAAAAATAACTCGGCGCTAGTGTGTCCCTGTCTAGCCTTTTATTAACGTAACCCCCTTGTTCAAATGAGAATAAGCATAAAGCTTCAAAACACAGCACAGTCAAGAAAGGCATTAAGCTCTTGGGGTTTACTGTACATGTTAAGGTGAATCAAATTTGGTATAAGTGTAAGTGAATATAGAAAAAATAGCGAGAGCAAATTGCACAGGATATGATGAGAGTCTTTAAAAGAGAATAAATGTTCGCACTCGTGCATTTATCACAACTTAAATAATTAGCTCTGCAGAGCAGTAATGGAGGTTGTGACCTTTTCGATTATAGCAAATGGAAGATGGTGTAGATGGTCCAGGGTCTGCAACGGCTGACACAGCACTGACGAAATGGGAGTAATATGTGCATTTGGTCATTGTTATGATGAATCATTACCACACGGGCAACAGAAATGTCTTCTTTCCAGAATCACAATATGGGCTTGACACAATCCTCCCTATGACCTCAAAATAAAATTTTGTGTTTTCTGCTCTGCGGTCTAGCTCTCCTCACATTCCTGCCTCATTTTCCTCGCATGTGTGTGGCTGATTGTGCCAGGCAAGGCAGTGACAGGGTGTTGGCTGCGGTCTGTGAACCTGGCCACTCTGTTTAACTCTGCCAGTGACAGAAAGCGAGGGGACATCACCCAGCCGTGGCTGCCCCAGCTGGGCCAATCAGGCGTGAGCTCCCGTGGATGGATCAGCGCATGCCTTCCGCCATGTGCATCGCCGTGGCACAGATCCCCGTATGGATCCTAATATGTTCTCAGTATCCGCGGTGCTCCGCTGATCACTCGCGTGTGTTTTAGTTCTGATAATCAAGGTGACTGTGAGTTTAATGAAATCTCTGTGCGCTCCTCGATCGCACCTGTGTTAACACTGTTTCAAAGAATCACACAGAGTCACGTGGCTGAATACTGTGGATTGGACTCGGATGTCTTTGGACCACATTAATATCCAAAATAACTTTTCTTGAATTTTCTTTTTATTAGTGAGGGTTATGCTTGTGAAACATCATTTAAGCCCTTTTGACATTACAATTCTTCCATGAAACTCTGGATGGGGTCAGTATTTCTGGTAAATTGGCCATTCATCCATCAGCTCGGACGAGAGGTCCAAGCTGCTAGTCCGTCACAGGCTGACACAGTGCTCATGCTCTGTGTGTCACATGGTAGTAGCTGCAGGAAACAGAAGGAACACAGAAAGACAGACCAGTAGCTTCAAACCCAGACTCTTCTTGCTCTGAGGAGACAGTGTCAAACACTACCACTCTGACTAACGCAGCTAATCAATCTCTAGAGTACATTAAGCTTACAAATGGGAATGAATGTCCAGCTATTATTATTGATCCAATAAAAATAATAATTGAAAATTATTACTTTGACAATCTATGGTTACTTTTAGTCAGATAAAAGTGAAAACATCAGGACTGAATTATGTTCCTCACATATTACATCATATTACATTGTAACAATAACTGGGAGTAATAAAGTTTTTTTTTAAGTCTTCCTATAATGACAACAAAAAGAACTAATCCAAGTTAGTACCAAACACAACACAACATGCAGCACAGCCACACATAGAGGTGAAACCAGAGGTACGCGTAACACGGGCAAGTCGGATCTGCAGAGTCTCAAATGTTACCTCATCGCCGCTCAACACAAGAATGCAACTAAAACCGAACAGACAGAAACAAAGGTTGTGTCGCTGGAGAGTGACAGTGAATGAAAGACATCTCTGTCACGTTGTGGCTCCGCCCCTGCAGTGACCCGAGGGAAGTGGCATAACCTGTCACCCCGAATCACAGGCTGGGCCACGACAGCCCAGCTCATATGTAAATGTGTCAGCGTGCGCAGATTCACGAGTCCGACAGATCAGTTTGAATATGCATGTTCACCACTGACTGGAGCGTAAACATCTCTGTACGTGCAGGGCTCAGTGTATCTGTGTGTGCGTTTCCGGACACACAGTATGTACGTCTGAGCTGATCCCAGTATGCTACAGTGACATTCCCGGTGGGAAGGAGCCTCACGACTGTTTTCGTTTTTTACACTGCCCTTATCTCTTTACGAGTACAGGCTAGGTGAAAGTGACATTTGATTTCATCCACCCTCAGTGGGGTTCTCTCTGTCTGTCTGTATCTTTTTCTCATTGCTACATATGTCCCTGCTGCTTCCCAAAATGAGTTTTACTGCTTTTCTCAGTACAGTTTAATTTCTGAATTTACATACATCTCTTTGGGCTTTAAAAATTACATTTCTTAGTTCAAAGAAATGAGCACAAATGTGATAGCTGATACAATATGTGATTCCGCAGAAACAACAGTTGTTTTTGTTTTCCGTTCATTTTCCCCCAACATTCTGTTCAGTCTCACAGAACTGAAACACAAGGCAGATAATCTGCACACCTTTAATACACAGCTATAACACATGAAGTGTGATGGTCAGGACTGCCTTGATCAGATGCAGAACAGTCCCATTTCTCACCTTTAAACACTCTCTGCTGATCTGCTGTCCCGCCACAGCGACACGTGTACGCACATGACTCGAAACACGCCGCCTGTTTCAGAGGGGTCAGGCCCGACTGCAGGGCTCATTTTCCTGAGGAGTTATCCTGAGTCACGGAGAGCACACGACCCTGCTCTGCTCATTGTTGTCTAATATTTGGATTCTCCCCTGAAATATCAGGCAGTTTGGACACAACACAGGCTCAGCTGTACTCTACAAATACACAGCTACAACCACATCATCTGGCAAATAATCAACTGACTAAATTAGGGAAATACATGAAGGTCAAAATCTCTGTTACTTAAGCTCAAGCTGTGACGCTAATAATGTCTAAATATAATGACAGTTTTATTCTTCACAATTACCTCAAGACATATGGACACATCTCAGCAGACCCACCAATTATTTCTATACCAATGTTATGGATCAAGTTTTACTAGATTCATTCGATCTACTAGATGGAACTGTTCTCCCAGAAAATTACCATGTGCTCGTTCCAGAAATGATCATCCACGTCCATATATGACATCCAGACTGTCCCAATCAGTCGAGCTGGGGATTCCTGCATTAAATAATGGCTACTGTGCGGTGATCAAACACATTCTTTGTGTTTGCCATTTACAGTCGATGACCTCTAATGTTTCAAACGGAGCAAAGCACCTTCACACTGCTCGTGCTTTAATGTCTTTTACAGGAACTGGCAACCACAAACCGCAGAGCTGAGTACACAGTGTCAAGCAGAGGGAATCCAGACTCGTTGGCAGGCATAAAAACACAGTTTTCCCTCAGTGCACTGCACTCGGAGGATTAGGTCTGGCTGTTTGCTCACGTCTGCTGTATAAGATATAGACGCAACACCTTGATATTTCATGTTGCAATAAGCCAGGCTGCAGCAGTGCCATTATCTCCCACTTACTTTTCAACTCATCCACAACGCAAATCACTCACTCAACACTTTTAAAGACGCCAAAATCATAACATGTTGACAGTTTATGCACCTGTTTCTCATACAAGTGATTTTTGATGTAGTGGCTAAAAACATAAAATGTTACCTCTTACTGTACTGGCTCCACATCACACATTCTGAAGGGAAAAATTGGGATAAACAGGAAATGAATTACTCCAATTATTCAAAATAGCTGCCTATAAAGCATGTAATTGACTTAAATACATCCTGCAGACATTTCAGGTCACTATTATGATAATTAGAAATGCCTGAAATAATTGCAAGTGATTAACATAAAACAGCATAACATCACAAAAGGTAGAGAATTTGTTATTCATAATTATCTGCTGATGCTTTGTCATTCAATGGGCTTTCTGGTGAAAATGGATGATTTTAGGGATTTAACCACCATCTGATGCATTTTTTGTTTTATGCGTGGAGCTTTTATGTGGACGTTATCTCACACAGCTTAAGTAATACATTAAATATGAGGCGATTTTTATGTGACATTCTTATTTCCTTTTCCGTGCAGTTAAACGGTAGGTGCAACTATAAAAAGCTCATAAAAAGCCAGTGAATGGTTGTGGAAAAATCTACATTTTTTCCAATAAGCTATCACTGATTACTTGTTGGTGTAGTGCTGTTTCACTGTGTTTCTTGTTCTCCATGTCTGAGTGGGTTCTCTCCAGGTACTCAAGCTTCTTCCCACCATCCAAAAACATGCATGTTGCTTTATTCTCTATATGTCAGCATGTTGCCCAACCCTGAGGAGTACAATAATAATAATAAATGGATGATGACTTCCTTCAAGAGGTTCATTCGAACTTAGAATAAAAATGAATATTTAGTTCTACGATGGAGGGTAATAGTGATTTGTCTTTTGATGGACAGGCATACGGATGCCAAATTACTCATCAGTTATTCATCATTTAAAGTATCTTAAAGCACTTATTACTATATAAAGTTACTATATCCTGAAGTATCTGTACTCGTATTTTTATTTAATTCTACTTTATATCACTACATTTCAAAGGAATATTATACACTTTTTACGTTTTAACATTATTTAGATGAACATTTTACATAGCCTACAAAACACAAGGTGAATTTACAAAACTTGATAAAAAAAATGACTGAAGCTGCAACCCACCAGCTTCAAATACAAATGCACTTATGCATTAATAGATCAGTAACAATAATTCAATGATGCACACATATAAGTAATAGTACAAGTGAGTATATAAGTCAGTACTGCAGCCCTCTACTTGCCATTTTTGGTGCCTTTTCTCTCTCTTTTCAGATCCCTGAAGAATAGGCGATACAATATTGGCTATGATATAAATCAGCCTAGTAGCCAGCAGATGCCATTCCTCACATTTTTCTGGGGCGTCCTCTGATCATTTAATAAACATCCATGCAGAATTTATCACTTACTTCTGCCAAGTCATGAGTTTTTTTTTCATCAGTCTCTCCGTGTAATAACACAGAAATTGCAGTCAGTTTTAAATGAAAAGAGGACAGGGGCACACTGCTTAACTGAAATGATGGGGCATATCTTTACTGCCACACAGCATCAGCACCTCATCGCTCTCTTTTCATGCTGGAGCGCACAGGTATTGAGTTCTCCTCCTCCCACATTGGTACGAAATCCTTCACCAGTACAGAATGAGTTAAATAATGGTTTTGGAGAGATGCAGGGAGAACTAGGTGGGAGGGGTATTGATCAGCAGAGATGGAACGCCTAGCAGCAATGGCTTCATACAGTGTTCATTAAATCTGCAGTATGAAATGGTGCTAAATGCCAAAAACTCACTTACTGTATTGTTGATTGAGATTGTGAAGAAATGATGAAGGGCAAATGTCGGCATATGCTTCTACTGGCAGCTTACCGAAGATTAATTCTGAATAAATGCATAGCATTCATGTGTTTGTAGAAGGCGGGTATAACTCTCTAGTGCTGAGCTCCTTTAGTTGGCAATATCTCAAATCCATCACAATGACTTTACTTACAGCCAGGATTTTCTGCAGCACATGGAGGTAAATTGTGGCTCATTCTGAACTGTTGTGGTGTTGACAAATGATCCACAGTGTTTCAAAGCCTCTCAGCACAATGAAACGGTTTCTCATCATGCTGAATAAAACGCGGTCCTAGCTGCTTCCCAGGGTGGCTGCTCTAAGTGGTCAGGTTTCTTTCCATGTATTGACTTCAGAAATCACTGAATCAGGGGACGTGTATGAAAGAGCTGTCAAGTGATCTAGCACAGACTGTCCTAGGAGAGGTAAAGGGCAGTTACAGCTAGAGCACCATGGGTTCAGCCTCCAGGTTTATTACGGCTAAATTAGCCTGATGTTTATTAATATACTGATTTATATGACGCACTGCATGAAATATTATTCCAACATTATGGCAACTATTTATACCATGATCAGATTTCAAATACTTCTGTAAACAATAAATACTACACTGAGCGCAGTTGTGAAATAGATTAATTATTCATGACTATCCAGAGTTACTACAAAGTGTGTGTGTGTACCAGTAATTTCAACACGTCCTGCAGGACTGAACCAAACCCCGAGGCTGACTCCCACGCACCGCCCATCCACACCACGTTACTGCTGAGATGGTTTGAGAACAATAGATCAGGAAACACCGCGGTTCTGGATCGAAACTTGCATCTACTTTTCGAGGTTTACAGCTGGCTTGATTCGTGGCTGGTTGGGAGGCATATGGACGCAAAATGAGCAGCTCGTGTCAATGAAACGCGCCGCTCGCAGCTGCTTCCTAAAAGCACGTTTTCACAGGGAAGTTGATCTCTTGTTGCTCGCAGCTGGTCACTGTGTTACACATGCAAAAAAAACCAACAGAGAGAAAATCTAGAGGAATTTCAAACGAAAACGAAGCACGCAGATGCTACTGTTTGCGTGCGTTGTCGCGCCAAACGGTGCGTGTGTGACCCAGTGTCAGGGCTTCCTGCTGGGCGAGACATTAGCCACGTTAGGATTAAACACTGAAATACATCCCCGGCTCAGTGCTTACCGCTATGCGAGTCTGTGAAGATGCTTTAAGATATGGGATGATCCTTTTAGGGGGAGAGGAAGGTCGTTTTGGACTTGGCGAGGTCCAAACTTGAATCCTGCCGTTGATAATCTGCTCCGCTTCTCGGGAGGAACCAGCGGTGTGTCTCAGCTGCTGCGTTGTTAGTCGGTCTCATAGCAGGATCACTGCGACATTTGGAGGCACTCTTTGTCCATGTCAGCCACAATATGCTGCCTTCGGGTCGGGGCTCGTCGATTAAACTATGTGGTCTGCTGCGTAAAACCGGTGCCAGAATTCTTGCGGGCCCGTTCCGTCAGAGCGATGCTAGACAATGGTCTGGTCATGTTGGCAAGGACTGAGCCCTCTCCGCTGCCAGGAACAGTTGCGTCGGCTGATGAGAAGCAAATCTTAGCTCTTTTGTTCGTGTCTCTGGGACTGGCTCGATCATTTGCTGATGTAGACACTATGAATCGCTCACATGTGACACTTGGCTCCTGTATTGTCTTTCGGGTCCCTTATCTTGGTCTTCTTTGCCGGAGTGGACACCAGAGTTGTCGATCCGTTGATCACCGGAGATCCAGTTGATCGTGTGTCTTTATCACAGGTCTCCCGGCGGGAACCACATGTCGTCGGACCCTGACTGACCGTGAGCCTCGCTGAGTGACAGCCTGGCGACGCGTCTTTGCGGGAGAGCAGAGAGCTGGATGTTGCGCGTACGCGTCTCTGACAGTGCGCGCCCCCGACAGGTCACACACCTCGAGTCCGTCAACATCTGTGGAAAAGAAAAAGGGAAATAATGCCATGTTTGTTTTCACACTCACACTGAACCCTGTTGTGTTTGTGTTTCAGTTTATATTAACACAATGAACCCGAACTTTGACGTCTAACGTTTCAATTTAGCACAATCGTACATTATTAGAATGGATTCTAAAATGTTGTGGCACCTACCAAGGTTGAATAAATTACAGATTAGATTATTTAACGTTATTGAATGGAAAAAAAAGTAAATGCAGTTTGATGAGACAGTGGAAGTGATCACAGCTATTCCGAGGTGACGCAGTAACAGCACTGTGTGAGGGTTCACAGCTTACAATCTGCTTTGGTAGAAACCCTCAAGCAAAGGAACACATAAAGCTTATTTGGCACATAAAACAGCTAGTTGCTTGGAATTTGCAGCTTTATTGTTTACCGACAAATTCCTCCCGTCCCCTTCCTCTGCAGCCCTCTCAGGCGCCCGTGTGTACGTAGTCTCCATCAGTCTGTAAGCTAAACCGTGGGGTCGAGGGACCTCTGGACTCTCTGGTCCTCTCTGTGATTTAAGAATGAATCAGAACTGTGGGTCCTTCAGGTGCCCCAGGGTGCAGGAGTCACACAGTCATGTGGTAATGAGCTTTTTCTGTCTCTGCTCACATCTCTGACCTTGCTGGACCTCAAATTGTCACTGACCTGCAGGGCAGTGATGGCGCTATAGATGCTCCGCTTGATATCATGTCCCGCTCCTGTCTTCTTCTTGACCTGTCTTTGCCTTCACCTGAACCATCAACTTCGCTGGTGATGACCACCAAAATGGTGTTGTCAGTGGTACCGGACAGGGTCGAATCCCAGCGCAGTCTCCTGGTCCGTCCCTCACACCAGGTGTGTTGTTGCGCAAGACACATACAAGCAAAGTAAAGCAAAGCAGTGGTGGACCTCAAGTGAGTTAAAAGGCAAGAACCAGAACACCAAGAATAAAAAAGACACAAAATGACTACTAACAACACAGTTATTGTTTGTGTCTGTTTTGCATCTTGTTTGTGCTCGTGGCACTTTTGTGTTCTTTTGGTTATTTTACATCTCTTTCTGTTCATTTGTGTCACTGATTGTTTTGCATATTCATGTGACCATTTTGCATCTTTTTTGCACATCTTGCATCTCTCCTGCATTTTATTTTGAAGAAAATTCTCCTATGACTGTTGCTGTAGTCAAGATTCAAAACTTAAACAACTTTATTAAACCCCAGAGGGAAATAGTTTTGCCTTGTTACAAATGCGCTCAGTTCAAACGGTGACAAAAGAACCACAGCCAGAAAAGATCGACAGCGGCCTAGGACCCCGTTGTGACGTCAAACGTGATCGCCTTCATTCAGATCTATTAGTGATTTTGCATAACTGGCCACTACATTGAACGAAACTGCCTGACTGAACTTTCCGTGCCCGTAGCTGGCTCCTGTGGCCTGGTTGTCCTGGAGGAAAAGGGTCTGCTCATGATGTTAGCAGGAACAGACAAGTGTGATTGAGTCACAGACACATGCCAGAGCCAGAGAGGTGTGTAGGTGCAGTGAGACGTGGCGGGATGAAAGACAGGTAAGAGCAGAGGACAGATACATTGCAATAAAAGAGTACCAATGAGGTGGTTAAGGGCAGATGGATGTGGGATAAGAGGAAATGGGAAATGTTCAGACAAGCAGGAGGGTGCCCCTAGCTGGCCGTAAACCAACTCAGTATCTCGCTCCTGTCTATATATAGCACAGGGACCACAGATTGTAACAAGCGCTCCGGGGCCTTGTTCAGACCGCGGCAAGACGGCAAGAAATGCTGCCATCCGTCTCGGGGCCCTGGGCCAAGAGAGGAGTGATGGGACCGTGTCATCTGAGCCATGTTTCCAAACAGATGTGCTGCGTTAATCACATTCTGTTCAGATGCCTTTAAATCAGAGGTGAGAGGATACAAACCCCGAAAGCATTGACGTGTCGATAAGTTTATTAGTGTCATCGCTGCGCTTAGCTCATCCTTATGGCGAGTACATGTCGACAGCCTTTGCTGAATCTCTTTAGTTCTCACTCCTCCAAACATTTGAAAAGGGCAGAGTACCCCCCTCCACCACCACCATCTAGCCACGTCTGCTAAAATAAAAAAAATCGCTTGCCTGGGTGGACAGGATTGACATTCAGTCCAAATGTCAAAGCAGCTCAAGCCACTTTTGACTCTCCTGTCTCTAGTCTTACCTTCCCCATCTCCATCACCTCCAGCACTGTTGGGGGGGGGGGGCTGTCAGTGATGAGTGATGAAGAACTGAGCTCTTCAGACAAGAGTGTTTTCTGAAGGTGTGACAAGACACTCGAATCCATCACAAAGTAGGTAAACGCAGCTCGTTAAAGGGAGAATCCACTCCATTTATAACTTTTCTCAGGGAGAAGATCCGGACTTATAAAGTGGAGGTGAGAGCATGACCGTCTCCCCTTGTTGTGGTTTATGTTGACTGTGTCATGTTTTTACCATCTTATGTGTTACTGTGGTAACAGCAGTAGTAGTAACAGCTGCCGCCCAGGGACAATAAAGTCGTTTTTTAATTGGTGAATATTGTTGGTCATTGATCCATTATCCATTTAGAATGAACAGTGTTCAAAAATACAAAGATGTTATTGGATGTTCAGCTGATTTTTTATTTTAGTGAAATATAAATATAAAAAATACCAAAATGAAGGAAAACTTTGTAGCAGCTTAGTCAGCAGGTAAATTTAACTAAGACTTCAGTCAGTGTTAAACTTAAAAGCTCAAAATAAGTTACTGTCCGGCAAACCAGTCATTTGAGTTTGAGACTTTTTCAGTGTTAATACTTGTCTTGAGAAAGGAAGCCTATTCTTAATAGGATACAGATTAAAGATTTATTTAAAAGGTGTACACTAAGGTCTTCAGAGACATGCTAGAGGTTGGAGGCCCGTGAAGGCCAGTCTAGAAAGACAAATACATTGAGAGACAGACACCACACTGCTTACGAGTTGGCTGAATTGTTGAATAAAGCCAGAGAGGAACGAGTGCATAGACACTATGTGTACGAGACTCGGGTCACATGGACAGAGTTGCAGAGAACAAACCTACCTGGCAAATCAAGAGAAAAAGTTGCAGTGGACCAAGACACATAAGACGACTAGAACCATGTCGTCCAATTATCATTTACTCATTGTATCTTTGGAGCAACATTTGCTTACATTTAACTATTTTTAATTTTCTAAATACTAATATGTGAATCTCATCTTTGCTAAGCTACTCCACCCCCCCACCCCCATCTAGCAACTACATAAGCATGTAAACAGATCGCTCGCAGTCATTCAAGATCTCCATATTCCTCTACTCACAAGATCATTTCAATGCAACTCCATGTGTCAGCATGCGTACTTTTTGCTTCAGCGACATCTGTCCTCTTTCATATGCTGCACCGTTCCTTCTTTTCCCTTTTATTCAGCAATGCGACTCCAACCTTTGCTTCCTCTCCTCTCTGCCTGCAGCCATCCCTCATCCTGTCAGTCACTGCCCACATAGGGTCAATCACTCAATCCAACCGGCAACGGAGTCCATTACAGCCAAGCAACATGTGCTCACTAATTACATCTATACCTTAACTCCAACAGGTACATCCATTGTCAGGATATTGTAAAAGGAACAGAACAGCTTATGAATTGCGCCTTTTATTCAGATACAATCCAAATCGATGACATGACATTTCTTTAAGCTTCCAAATCAGCTATTTATTGGTAAATATAAAAAATAAAAATACAAGACAAAGATGAGTCGCGACAAATACGTTTGACAAAATACAGCTTCTGTATAAAGGGAAGAACAAAGTCATGTCCCTAAACTGTTTCTTATCAATCCAATGACCCATTGTCACAGCTCATGGATTGTTGGTTAACCAAACTGCAATTAGTCTCAATGATCACTATAAAACCCGAATGCTTTTAACACATCCTACGTTGTTTATCTCCTGAACAGGATTCACTGTTGAGCGTCTGGCCGAGGTTTTCTTGTTGGTTTGCAGTCTCACATGGGGTAGTTAAGCACCACGTCCTGTTTGGCCAACTCCAACAACATAGGGTCGTCGAAGAACTTGCTGATACTCACATCTTCACTCAGACCCTGCAAAACAAAAAATCTAATTCATAGAAAAAACACCACCAATAACTATGATCAATTATTAAAAATGTGGAATCAAGTCTCACCTTTCGCCTTCGGGTCTTGATCATGAACTCTCGGGCCAGATGGGGGGCAGGCTGAGGCTCAAGAGGCCTGATCACGATACTCTTGTCCAAAGGGTCACCAGGAACAATCTGCAGACAAATATAACAGATCGTAAAACAACCTGCAGCTATGGAAATATGAGAAACAATCTGACAACACACATCACACGTTGAGCTTTAACAAGCTGAGTGGACACTTCTAATATTGGCTTTGAATAATTCTTTTTGATTAAGTTGCAGATTTGTTCTGTTGTTACTGAGTCAGGAGTGTGTCCATCAACATGGTGGAAAATGAAACCTCACGACTGTCACGACTTCAGCGCATGACCCGCATCAGTGCAACGTTAGCAGGTCGAGTTAGACGACGTTAAGTGTTCACAGGCTTTTAAAATGAATCACTAAAGCCATTATCCTAAGGAGATCATAGTATGACCTTCACTGAGCGATGCAGCCTTAAATGCAGTGACAGAGGGAAGAGGGAATGTTTGGCAGAAATGCTGAATCTGAAAAAAATAGGTGGACTACATAAGACATTTCCAGCCGGGAAAAGATTAAACAGGAAGAAAAGGGAAAAAATAATCAATGGAATGGCTGAAGTCCAATCAACAGATGGACGAGAGCCGCAAACCACAGTCACTCAACACTGTGCTGTCTGTTTTCCAAACTAATGAGTAGAATGGGGTGGCCAACATAGCTGAGGGACTCCTGTGTTATTTGTACTTTCTAGGGCAGTTAAATCTACGTGTTAACCAGTAACAATCAAAGAATCCGAGTCTACAAATCTCAATACAAGTAAACAAGTGCAATTAATTGACTTTGTCTCTTGGAGACTTCTGTACACTGGTACAACAGAAGACTTTTAGATATTTAGAATACGGTATCAGCTTGGTACCAAAGTATTGGACCATTTAATGACAAATTGGATACGAAAGGCTAAGTTCAGCTGATAAAAATGTTTTAGATATAAACAAAGATGAAATCTTCTTTACTAACTGCTTCGTGGTCATAATGACAATTTCCACTTTATAAATTGTAGATAATCAATGAAACATTTATAAAAAACTGCTCATTTCTAAACGTTCAGCACAAAGGATTTCATTTATTTTTTATGTTTTCAAAGAATCTATGGCTGTAACATCTACATGTAAATAAGAAATGAAGAAATTGTTGTGTTAACACCTCAAACGGATAAAACAAATGTTAGGAGGAAAAATCACATTTACACCAATTAAATCCTATTTCCTTTAGGTGGAGTTCATTTTCACTGACACAGCTCTGCAGAGTGCAGACACAAACACACGTCAGACAGAGAGACACATGTTACATTTAAAACTTCATGACTCAACACCACATCAAAAGCAGTTTAGCCAGAGTGTCAGATGTGTGCACAGGGCCGCTGCCCGAGCTGCCACGGACCTGAGTGCACGGGTGACACGTTATCATTTGTATTACAGGAAGACGCTAACATTAGGTGCAAAGCAGAATTGTTTTCCTATTAAAACGTTACCTGCCAATGGTGGAACACAGACAGGGCGAAGGCCTGTCCCTGTGTATGTGTGCGGAGGTCTGTCTCAAAGCCAAAGGAGTCGATGGCTGGGATGAAAGCTTTAATGGTGTAGAGTGGCGACCCTGGAATAGGTGCATCCTGGGTGACGTGACCCCTGAGAGATGACAAACATGCCACCAGATCAAAGCAACATACCCACTGCTATGCGCCGACCTTTAAATAAATCTGTGCCTCCTGTTTGTTTGTGACCAATTATCAAAAGTGTTAATGATTGTTTTCAGCAGTTGACATCCACATAAAAAAAGACAAACCTCCTTCGAGCCAGCACAGTGTAGACCGCAGACACACAATCAGCTGGAGCTTGAACCTCCACAAAGTAGTACGGCTCCATCAAGCGTGGCGTGGCCTGAAACACAGGGAAAGTATAATTGAACGCACGCCTGTGGAGATGGTGTGGTCGTCCCGTCTAAAGCTGACCCACAGGTTTAACAACATCAGTGAAAGCACCGACGACGAAAGGAGCCAAAATCAGGGAAAGACTAATGTCAGTATACAGCAATTAAAACGCAACGTCAGCAAAGTCTAATCAAGGTAATGGAACTATGATGAAGTGTGGAGAAGCTAGTGGAAGATGAGGAAAACATCAGAGTAGTGGGACCTACCATGAGGAAAGCAGAGTACACCACTCTCCTGGCCGTAGGAATGACCTGGCCGCCGCCTCTGTGGAGAGGCTCCTGGGCGATGACGGCGTCCAGGATTTTAAACTTGACATTCCTGATGGCTGAGGGCAGCAGAAAGACTGAGTTATGGCAACTTTAAAACTAATGTGGAAACAAGGATTTTGTCTGATATAACGTACGTTCGTCACACAGAGGTCCCTCCCTGGTGCCCCACTGGAAGCCCTGAACAATGCTGTCTTTGACTGAGCCGAGCAGCGCCTTGTCCACCTACAGAGGAGAAGCAAACACCTTCAGTTCGCTATAACAAAAAAAAAAAACATTCTTTCATGGGATGTGCTAAGAAGCAAAAATCATTAGCTTCATTGGTCGTTTGTATGTGTGAGGGTTTGCCACTTGTTTTCTGTTATTCGAATGAATATCTGAATATTTTCTCGTCTTCTAAATTTCACTTCCATATGTTTTCCGGATAGTAGCGCCGATACAGATCTAGCAGCTGTCCAAACTCTGCAGATGTTGGTGGCTCTACATTCTGACCAACCTAAAGCAGTAAAAAGTCACCTCAGAAGGCAGCGTATCATCAACAAGAATGTTTGGTCCCGTTGTGTCTGGTCCGAAGGCCCAGATAGACCTGGCAGCCAGCAGATCCCAGTCGTACTTAGTCTGGAAAAACTCTCCCAGCTTCTTCCTGCCACAAGGAAACAAAACAGCCACTGGTTGAAAGGAGGTCTGCACATGGTGTCAGCTGGAACATTAAGGAGATTGGTTGATGTGGGGCAGAGGGGTTAATGGAACAGGAGGAGCAGAGCGGAGGTTTAGTTTAATGGTGTGTGAAGTATGTCACTCGTCCGGCGTTGCTACTCCGTGCTGGCACTGCTGGGTCCAGATGGCCTCGCAGATGAGCAAAGTACTGACAGGAAGCCGCTCTCAAGCCGGACACACACACACTCGTAGTTGAGATTCATGTCTGCTTTTAATGCACGATTCAATTACTGAGAGTGAACTGATCAATATACCAAAGAGGGCTTCTAATGAGCACACGGATGGGTGATGCATAGAAGGCTGTCCTTTATATAACTTGCATATTACCTGCAAACACAGAGACTTTTACTGACACACATCGGTTACTGATACAGCTTTACTGGTTCACTCTCCGAGTGTGAGCTTTGCATCAGTCCCAGTGGGCCGCTGAGAAAATCTTCTACATCATACCTGTTCCATGTGATCTGCACCACTTCGTTCTCTATGTCCTCAGCCAGTCCCTTCTCCAAAGGCTCAGCAATCATGGTGATCTTATTCCTGTCAATCACATCACACAGCTGTCAATCCCTCACTCTGGGTGGCAGGACTGACTGATGCAGAATCCACATCACCTCAAAGTGGACAGTTGGCAGTTTTATCTCCACAGAGCATCCAATCTGACCATCATAGTTAGCTCATGCCATGTTGTTGAATATGTGAATAAAAACAGAAATACGCACTTTTTGTTTGGCGTTTCAGCAAAGCACTTGAGAGATGACGTCTCCACAACCGTCTCACAGAATGTAACGACTGGATCGGCAACCTGTGCGTGAAGAGAAACATTACAAAATGTATATAGTATCCTACTGATTATAGAGTAATATATCACGTATTACTAAGTGCTATATATTCATATATATTGATGAAGCACCCCCTCACTATGAAATGAGCCCAAGAAAGCAAATCCAAGCTACTGAGTGATATAATGTGACTGTGTGTTGAAATAATTACTTTAATATCAATCTCAGAGTACATCTTGCGCAGGTCGTGCATGACACAGTCCAGGTAGAGCTCTCCTGTGCCTAAAATAACATGTTCACCAGATTCCTCCACCTGAAAGAAAACATATCCGCATAGAAATTATTACACTTTATATCCTGTAATGACGGTCATTCGATTAACCTTCTCACTTTGAAAAAACACTTCTGTCACCAACATACTTTTGTGGTTAGAGACGGATAGCTCTTGTTGACCTTCCTCAGCCCGTCCAACATTTTAGGCAGCTCCGACGGGTTAACGGGCTCCACTGCAATCTTAATAACTGAAGCCGTGTTGAACTTCAATGGCCTGAAAATCTGAGCCTGGAAGAGAAAATTCAAAGTGTAAACATCAACTCGGGGTTATTTTTAAGACTTTCAGGGTATTTCTACTCTGTGTCTCACCTCTTCGTTGCCCCTGGGTTCTGTGATTGTGGCGGTTTTGACGATCGGTTGGTCACAGCCTTCGATGAGGACCCAGTTGCCAGCAGGGACTCTGTTCACCTCAATTTGGTACCTAAAATGTTGACAGAATTGTAAAACTGAATACAGAATGATGAATCATACAGTATGATGAATCATAAAGAGAATGATTTATTCTACTAGTGTAATAAAGCCAACCTCTGGTGCGTACCTGGCGACAGAAATCCAGAGTCGACCCACTGTGCAGACCTGGGAGTCCTCCTCATCTTCAAGGGTGTAGTTCTCTCCTAAAACCTTGACAGGCTGGCCTGCCTGAATAGTCCCACTCAGAACCCGGCCAAAGGCATGGAACTGAACCCCGTCCTCAGTGCTGTACATCTTAGTGGTGTGGCACATCAAAGGGCCCTGGGGGGCAAGAGACATGAGGTGAGCAGGAGAGGGGGATTAGGGACAGAAAGTAGGACAGGAAAGTCCAGTTTCTTCCAAAGACAGGCTTTAGCAGAAGACTTTTAATTGGAGCTCGGAAAACTGTGATCAATGTGCTGCATTGTCTCGAACGGGCCTGTTTGTTTTGGAGCGCTATTTTAATTGGCTTGTTCGTTTTAAGCCAAAACTAAAAAGTCCGTTGGCTTAATGTGTAAAACTCGATGGATTAACAAGACTCATTTCCACTACACCTACGCTCCATGACAGTATTCGCTCCTCACTGTAAAATAAACAGGAGACTCATGTTCTGCCTTCGTTATACTCACGTCAGGGTCACACTCTGCCATGGCTTCCCCCAGGTCTGAATCTAGGCCTCCTGTGTAGGTGTGCTCTATCTTGTTCCTAGCGCCCTCTTGTGGTGAAGGGATGTGTTGTACACACAAATCCACAAAGCCTGCAGGGAGGAAATATGCTTAAAACAGATTCATCACAATGCCCCTTATCTCAAGATTAAAATCACAATTATATGCTAATACAGACTCACTTCATCTGCAGGGTTATAACTATTTTATTTAAATAGCACTTAACACACAGCAGCTAATTAAAATACAATAAAACACTGGTTTAAAATAAACCATACCAGTGAACTCTCCAAAGAAGCGGTTGCAGACCAGCCTCAGCAGGGGTTTGATGTTCAGCTTGAGTTCCTCTTTAGTCAGGTGGATGCCTAGCTCATCCAGAACTCGAGGGAGGGATGTGTCCACATCCCCAACGACCTAGACGCAAAGAGAATTATAAACAGCGATACTGATGGATTCACAGAGTGCAGAGTTACGTGTTGGTGGAAAATGATGATAGACATGCCCAACCTGTGAAAGTATCTTGTAGAGAGGCTCCAGGACAAATTCAACAAAGCTGCGCTGGGAGTTACTGCTGGGAGCTTTCTTTGTGAACTTGCGACTAAAAATAAAAGAAAAGGAAAAAACATGACATCATCAGGATGTTCGAGAAGACGACAGCAGAGAGGCTGGTTCTGGTAAAAAAAAAAGTAGTTACTCACGTTTTGGGGTTGAAATAAATGTCTCCCCAGAGCCTTTTAGCAAACTCGTTGTAGTTAATGTCGCCTGTAAAAAGAGTTCTTTTATATAATTATAGGTGAAGTAGGCTTGAGATGTTATAGATAAGCCTGGCTTTTTGTTTGTTTTTAGTTTTCTCACCGTAGGTATCGGAGTAGATCTTGGCAAAAGACCCCAGAGTGAAACAAATACTGTACTGAGAGCTGGCAAAGCAAACATTTCCAAGGAGAGGGGACACCACCAAGTTCTCGTCTGTGGAGTATGTGCTGAAAAAGAAGAGAAATTACCACTTGTATGTCTGCTTTGGTGAATATACACACACGTCAATATGATTACTAAAGAGAGATTCTTTTAGAATAAAAAACATTTTGACAACAACTCAGCAACAACAGTTTACTCACCAACATAAGGGAGAGAAAAAACCAACAAAGGAACTTTTGTGCTGCAAAATTCATATGCTATAAATGAGTATTTACCTGAGCAAACCATTAACCTCATCCACAATGTGGCGAAGTTTATAATAAGCATCTGTAGGAGGCAGTTTGAGCTCCAAAATGAGCCGGTCCACTTTGTTGATGCAGATGGTGATGGCCATACGCTCCTGAACGGCGTGTTTAATTAGGCGCTCTGTGTTGAGCATCACCTGGGCAGAGATACACAAAGGTCTGGGTTACACAGAAGGTTGAAGAAACCAATATATGTGCAGAAGAATAGTGGGATATGGAACACATTGAAAAAGTAAAAAAGAAATGACTGACTCCTTCTGCAGCATCAATGAAGAGGACAACGCCATCTGAGATCCGAATGCTAGATGTGACCTCGTCTGAGAAGTTTACGTGGCCTTTAACAGAGAGACATCATTATACATCATTTGTTGATAACGTATATATAACATTCTATAGTTCACGTACATTCAAATAAAGCTTTTATTAAATAGAGCATCCAGTTTAAATACGATACCTGGTGTATCCATGATGTTAAAAAGGTAGGATTTGCCTCTGGAGTCCGGAAGAACCAGTGTGACAGGAGTACTCTTAATACCAACTCCCCTCTACATCAAAAGAAAAATGGAAACAAACTGTAGCAAAGGAAACTATTTTCAAAGAAATAATCAAAAGTTTAACATTGTATTGTATTCTACTGAAGCTCATATCTTCATGTTTGTAGCAACAAACATTAAATGAAAACACTTACCTCCTGTTCTGTAAAGAGAATGTCTGTGTACCGGAGCTGAAAGGGTTAATAAAGTATGTCAGTCTCTGCTGTCCTACTCAGTATTATGTTGAACTAGAGGGCATTTAGTTATTGATAGTATTTTTGTTGTTATTAGGTTACTAAATAAGCATAAGCAATACTTACATCAACATCATCTCGCTTCCTGATTTCTGGATGTGTCTGCTCAATCAGGCAGTCCACAAAACAAGTCTGGACAGAATAAATAAACTCATCAGATCCACATAAGAGAGATGGAAATGAAGTGCAGCCATGACATTGGAATAAGCTCCTAAATGTTTCCGTCTCAGGAACATGGACAAAATGTCACCGAAGAGCCCAGAGTAGAACAACACAGTTAAAAAAAGAGTCAGAAGCAGCCAAAAGCCAGGCTCTAACCTTGCCATGGTGAAGGTGACCACACAACGTGACATTGCGAATCAGCTCTGTCCCGTCCATCAGATCTGCAAGGAATCTGCCAAGAGAGTTATCTTAAAACATATAAAAACTGCACATGTTCTAGGACACAAAATCAAAGGACACTTTGCTGATCCTAAACTTAAGTTTAACTGGAACACGAGCCACATATGTAAAGTAACCATCTGTGCAATAACAACACAATCATCGAAATGCATTGGTGGCAGTTATTCCCTCCAGTTTGGGTTAAACAAAGGTTTCTATATACATGTGCATGCTAAAAAAGGACATGTGATTTTCAGTCTGACAGTTCTGATAGTGATGTCAGATACAGATTTGTGATTTACAATTGATTTTAAAAAAAAATCCAACTAAATAATAATTTTGATCATCAATAATTACTTGGTGGCGAAAAGGTTGGAGTTTGACCCCTTAGCCACGTTCACATAAACGCCACACGGATGACTTACTCCATATCATAGACAGTAGCAGGCAACTCCTGTTCCATCAGGGTGAACTGCTTGTTCTTCACAGGTTTTATGATCGGCTCTAGAGTAGTGAGAAAACACAAGTGTTTACGCATTGCCTTGACAGCACAAGTTATTTTTGTCACAATAAGACAAACTGTACACCAATTGTCCAAGTGGGTGCATTTAAACTCAACGTAAGCATGTAACTACCCTCGTTTTTTGCCTAATCTCTAACCTGTAAGAGGCTGTGTATCTTCCTCTTGAACAATAGTTTCCACTTCGGGTCCATAAACCTCCTCTGCAGTAGGGTAGTACTTCTTGTCCTCATGCAGGACCACCTCCATCCCTGGAACATCCTCATCTGCATCCACAGGTTCATCCTCATCATCGTCATCGCCCTGCACAACGACAGTGTTAGTATTTGTGCACGGCATAAACAAACTTGGTAATAACTATTCACAATGAATTTGAAGACTACCTCATCAGCATCTCTGTCCTCCGCTTCCAGATCCTCTTCATCATCGTCTGAGTCCAGCTCTGGACCGATGTAGTTACCAAACTCGTCATACAGATCAGCCTCCATCGTTTAGAGACCCGTGAGAAGACCTGCGATGGTGGTGAAAATCATTAATACTAATGAAGGGTACAATACTAATTAGCCAAACCGTTTAATAATAAAAATGTAGGCTGTTCAGGAGCGAGTTTTGTCATATTCGTCTATTTACAATACAAACTAAAAATTAATTATATTTGCAATGAAGCTAATCAAGCTAACTGTGTAGCATGAGATGCTTATCTGTTTAGTAGTTTAGTTTGTTATTTGTCTATCGTACAGATTTCCGTCGGCAGATAATTAGAATTTAAAATATTGCATAATGCGAATGTTTTTATTGTCTATAAACTTTCTGTTAGAAAGCCCAAAACTAGCATTTTAGACAGCTAAACAGGAAAGCAATGAATGGACGACGTTTTGACTACGTTATTGTTTAGCGTTTTAGCTAGCGATAATTGCTTTGATATACTGCATTCCACTTAACCCTGCAACCTACAAAACACACTTACCTTTAATCGGTTATGATATAGCCAGCAAACAATATTATCGAAGACGGGTAAAATTTGGTATTTGTTCAGAAGATAAATAAATTCTCAAATAGCGCCATGCGCATGGGAAACTGCTTCCGCTTTTCTTCTTCTATTGACATGTGAGCATTGAATGTAAACTCAATACCGCCCCCGTTGACAGAGCCGGTGTTACTACAGGTGGTCTAACCGACGCACACATCCGGTTGTATGCAGAAATTATACAACCCTCTAGAAACACCGGGATTTAAATGACACTTTACCGCAATGCAACCTTTTATTTCACATATTATAGAAATAAATAAGAAAATAGAAAAAAATTATTTGTCTGTCCAGCAGTTAAAAGCTCCAAATTAGCAAATGTTCCCACTAAGACTCGTGATCTATGTTTGTATGTACTTATTATCCAAACAATTACTATTTATGTTTGTATTTTTATGTTTAGAAATCAAATAATGAACTATTTAAATTTAAACAGGGCTGTTTAAATAAACAGGGCTACTGGTTGCTTTTGGTCACTGGTGAAATCATGAAACAGCCATGTACAGGATAATCAGGGTGACCGCAAAAAGTTATATACATGCCGGACTCAGCCACGGATAAAGCTGAAAAATTGTATTTTCCGTTAGACACTTCCACCCTAAAGTGCTTGAAATAGACAACTGCAGTTGTACCTTGTAACCACTAGATGGTAATCATGAAAGTACACGTGAAGAAATAAACTGTGTTTGGGCAGGTTGTACCTAAAATTTTAAAGTTAATTTTGAAAGCGGTTTAAATATTATTATATTAAATGTTAAGTTTAGACTGACTTAGAATTTATACTAAACACCAGAATAATAGGATCATTTATGACTTTATGGTTGTTGCGTGTCTTATGATTTGATTGTATGTCTACCATATAACTTCAAATCGCTGTTACAGGGCGGGTTTATATATTATGATGAATACATGTGCATTAATAACTTATTACCTTTACCTTTATCCTGCACTTGCTTAATGCACTTCTGGTCAGACCTAAACTGCCTTAGACGTGTATGATGATGACGTGTGTGATGACAATGAAGTTGAATATAATCTAATCTAATTAAAATTTATTGTTGGAGTGTGTGTGTGTGTGTGTGTTCTTGGGGCAAACATACGTAGAAAGGTTTTCACATGTTTGAGGATAAATGACACTTGAATATTCTAG
>JAUMTR010000026.1:6837389-6873139 GCA_032270685.1 Microctenopoma stevenorrisi
CCCCCCCCCCCCCCCCCCCCCCCCCCCCCCCCCCCCCCCACCCAAATGTCTTTCTGTGGCAGGATGTCAGTGATGTGAGGGAGACAGGTTATGAATGCTTCCATGTAATAAATTTCAGACAGAGAGTTTCACTTGATGGCTTTATTTCCTGCTGGTGGTAATATTTTCTAGGCATGGCCTACACAGTAAACACACTGGTCAACAACTTATACAAACAAAGAAAGACAGACACAACTCTTAACACAGCTACAAATCTTCTGTTAATTTCATCTTCCAAAAAACGTGCAGTTTGTAAGAAAATGCTTGGTTAATATTACAACTATTGCTGTTACTGTAATCACAGGGATTTCTTCACTGACCCAGATTAACTTGAAAGCAACATGTTCAGCTGAAAATTAATGAATGAACTCAGACACACACATTATGTCCTTTAATGTTTTCTTCTTTAACAGAACATTGGATTTGTGATTGAGTTCCTCACAGTGTCCCATCGACCTCCACGCACTGAGGCGCTTAACTGAAGACTGGGCGCGACACGTTTTGTTGTTTTAGTATTACTGGCCGTACAGAGGATCATATTGCCTCAATTTATGAGATTATTTTACCTGAGAATATGACTAAAAACCCCACACATCTCCACTGTCCCCTCGCTGTTTGTGCGTGACCCTCTACTCTGCCACCAGCTTCCTAAGTCGCTGCACCACATCCTCCCCGCTCACCCACGGTACCGTTACCGCCTTGAACTCTCCGGGCATGGCTTCGTGGGTCTCCGTGATCAGTCGGTGCATGGGGAAGTCCCGTCGCGGAAAGGCCACGTCCCGGGGCCCGAGGGACATGGCCGGGCAGAAGTCGTTGGCCCCGTCTCCTACGTAGAAGATCCTCTGATAGGGACGGCCCCGCTCCTGCGTCCTGCGCGCCACATAGTCCTTTACGACCGCCTGCTTGCACATGTTGTCAGGGCACCGTGCGCAGTCGTGGCTGTGGAAGGGCCTCAACACCAGCCGCCCGTCCTTGTTGAAGGTGGCCGGATTGGTGAAGACCCGGTTGAAAAGCTGGCGGGCTCCTGCGCGCCGGAGCCAGGATTCGATGAAGAAGGTGTTGGCGTCAGACACCAGCACCACCTCAAAGTCCTGCGGACGTGTGCGGATGAACTGGAGGAGGGGGAGCATGCCAGGGGTGGCCGGGAGCTTCTCCATGATGCTGCGTATGTCGCTCTCCCTGACGCCCTGTTCTGCCAGGTGGGCCAGGACGCGCTGCATGTACTCGTTGTAGCGCCCGGGCTGATAGGTGTCCTTCAGCCAGCCGGGAAGCTGCTGACTCGGAGCGGCCTGCACCACCATGTCATCGCTGGTTTCGTCCACGATGGTCTCATCGAAGTCAAAGAAGATGAGGAAGCGCTTGTCAGAGGAGATGCGGCTCGAATTTGAGGCCATGATCTCCGAGCGTCTGGATCTGTGGGGGTCCTCCTCGCCTGGGGGATGGGGTGGGACATAACAGCAGTTGAAGATTGAATCCCCCATTAACAACTATGCCACAGCTCTTACTGTTGCCAAGTGGCATCCAATCTCATTTCTTGCGCCCCCTCTCTCCAATATCACGCGCCAGGCCCCGGCAGCGCTGCTTTCTGAGGAGCATTCATGCATGAACGAGAAAGGGTTGGGGTGGGGGGCAAAACAGAACCAAATATGTTTTTATAATAATAAGAAATAGACACATTAAAGGAAAGAAAACGTATTCTAGGTTATGTTCGGATGTTTATAGACCAATGCAGAACACCAGCAGCCTTTTCAGAGGCAGCACCTCACAGCTCAGGGATCCCTGAACACTTAAGGCCTTCCATTAACAGTAAGGATCAATTAGGAGGTGACGCTCAGGAGTCATTACGTCAGAATGGAAATGATCAAAATCAGTCTCACCGTGTTCAGACAATCAAGCAAATCCATCCACTGTACTTCACAAAAACAAGCAGCACGTTTCTTTTGCGTGTAGCAGCTGCTGCCGCTGCATTATACCTCTGATTCTCCTCGGTGTCAGCGCTGGATGTCCGCCGCTCCTGAGTCTTCCTGCTGCTTCCAGGCGTCTTCAGTGTCTGCTGGAAAACACAGTGAGTGCTGGGTGGCATGAGAAACACGCGTTCAGAGTCGTTACTAAAGCCATTAAACCAAAGTCACTGGAGAGCCTTTGCTTATGTTACACTACTATTTAGAAATTCCGGTTGGGATCAAACCTAATCAGAATATTTCTCTCCAGAAGTGCACTCTGGCCAAAATAGAATCCAAATTAATCGGCAAGACACAATAAAGCTGTTATCCTGACAACCTGCACAACCTTCATTAGAACATGTTATCAGTTGCAAATAATTTTGGATTTTCAAAAAAATCACCAGCGCTAGTCTCGATCCCCGGTGTCGCTCAGATCCGAACCGGTCCGGTCCCGCAGAGAGTAAAGACAGAGATCCGCCGGTGGTACGAGCACATTTATGTGACAGTCTGAACCAACAGAGCCGCGGCGGACGTGAGCGCGCCTACAAGTCCGCCCATCTAATAGCAGCCCACTGAGCGCGTTCATGATACTTTGAAAAGAGAGAAGAGGGGAGATTGGAACCATGTGGGTGGAAGTCAAAACTAACGGCAGAACAAGTCTTCTGTTTTTAAGTGCAGCATCAGCCCAGTTTAGACCTTGGTGTCTGGGACACCAGAGCAGGCAGACAAAGGAAAATCATCAGTAATTATTGACACTAACGACGTTCACCTGACCTGATGATTGCTCCAAGCAGAAATTACATTTATTAACTCAGTTTTATATTGATTACCTAAACTAATGATGAAATACCCCCAACAGGACGGTCTGAATGTGGAGTTCTGCACAGAACCAGTGGTTCTGGGTGATTGTACATTCCACAATTCTTTTTGGTTTTGCCTCAGAGAGAGCATTTTTATGTTGAAGACTGGACTGGCGTCAAAACTTGTTGGCCTTGTACCATGATGTTGCTCGTTCACGGGTGTTTTTGGGGTTGTTGTCTGGTTGAATCACACGTTTACTTTTCGGCACAAGGCGACATGACCTCTTCAAGAATTTTCATGTAGTCAAACTGATCCACGATCACTGCATGTGATAAATACACAGTGTTCAGTGTTTGGAGGTCATCTGTGGTCCCTTGACCTAAAAAGAACAAGCTTGCTTTCATTAGTATAACATGTTGAGTAATTTCTCCTTTGGAGGCTCTAAGCTCTTTAACACGCTTTTCCAAACATAAATTGGTCCAAACTTTGTGGGTGCTGGTGTGACTCTACATTGATATTACAATTAACTGAATACTTCAAATTTGACACATAGAAATATAATTTCTACACAAAACAGTGATTGATCAGGTTGATGTCAGATTATATATTCTCACACACACACGTTGAAATAAAGACAGGAATGTGGATAAAGTTGTATAACATTTCAGTCAAATTTATGATGTATATCAAAAGTAAGTCTCAGTTTATTAACTAAGGTGGAACATTAGCGCAGCACAGCAAGGGCGTTCGTGTTAGCTGCTTGTTTCTCCACAAGATAAAACTGAAAATATACTGATTAATGAGCTGCACAGCAACTTTCAGAGCAGCGAACACACGCCTGAAAGAACACGGGGTGAAGCCCTGCTCGCCTTTATCTGCCATCTGACAGACGCAGCCTCCCCCTTTCTCTATACGACAAGGCGTAATGACTAACAGCTGGGGTGGCTGGCTGTTTTCAAACCCAAATGGGGATGGAGATGTACAGACGGTGTGTTATTATCTCCTCTGCTAGTGAAGAGAGCCTCGGTACCTGACCACCCACTCACCATCAGTGACTCATTCACACTTCTTACTACGCGTTGGGCCGCGCTGCTACCATATAGGACTATGTGACTCATCGGTGTGCCACTTAAAACTACCTATGGTGATAAAGGGCACATGGTATTTTAGTAGGTATTCTAGTAGCAGCAGTAATAGTCTTAATGCACACTTAGGAGGAACACAGATAATGGATAAAAAATGGTTGAGTTGGAATAAATATCCAAAATGTTTTTGTGACGAGTTTCAGTTTTGGATGCAATGGGAAAAAATAGTTACACTTTCCTCACTATGCACTTGTCTAAAAGGTTAAACAAAAATAGCTGTAGGTAATTTAACCCCGACTGAGAATAAGGGTAATAACTGTACTAGAAATACAATAAAAACCTATTGCAAGAGTCTCGCAGGTCATCTTCAAAAACATTTCACTTTAAGTCCATTTAAAAAGACTCGCCAAAGTGTAAATGGTTCACCCTGAATAAAACAGGAAGTGGCCACAAAGAAGAGGACCTGCAATTTTTCTTGTCCTTGTCAGGTTTAAAAAGCAAAGAAACCAGAGTTATTCAGTTCCAAGCCCAGTGACCCTAATATAGCAAAAATAATCACATCAATCACATGTGCAGTTGCACCAGTTGGGAGGAATGTAAGCTACCCAGCAAAGCTTGTTGTTGAAGTTCACTGTAGGAGAACCCACTGACCCACTATCAGGAACAGGGTGTGCATGTTGTCACAGCAACCCAATACAGCTTGAAGATAAAGAGAGGAAAACAAATGTATGATGTGATGGCTACTCGTTTTTACTTCTCAAAGTTAGCAGTCAGTTAAATGTACATTATCAAAAAAGGCCCAACCTTATCACTTCTCCTCAATCTCCAAATAACATACAAAAAAGAAGACAAACCAAGACATTATAAAGCTGCACATTTTGTACCAGATACAATAAAATACACAATGCTACATTAAGTGGTTAAAAATACAAAGGGGAAAAAGTATATTGATTTTTAAAACATCTTTAAAGAATATACAATGTTATTTTTTTTTAACTAGCCAAGAATTTTAGTAGAAAGTGCATTCTATATAACAAAGAAAGGAGGAGGAGAATCATTCGGCAAACTGACCGGTCGAATAGAACACGACAGAAACAAACCCCCAAAAAACGAATATGACAGAGTAAAGTATTTCAGATGTTGAGTGGAGGGGCTGGTGTAAAGTCACCAAAGCAAAAGGAACACTGCTTTCACTTTAGGGCAGGTCCGTATTGGAGCAAAGATGTGTTTTAAGAACACTAAATTTAACGTGAGCATATACTAAAAGAAATGTTCACATGCTGTGGTCCCTTCCACACTACCCCCCCTCCACCCAGGATTCTCCTCCTTTCCTTGCCTAAAAACATCCACTCAAAGTAATCACCTCCACCCTCTCTCCATGCAGCCACAACTGCACTCTGTTGCACAATGCATCGTTAGTCCCTCTCTTCCCTGCGCCTCACCCACGCAGCAGTAAAGTGCAGAGAATACACACAAATGAAAAGGCTTTCCAAAAAAAAAAAAAAGAGACAAAGATCCGTACTGCAAAATGCTCGAGCACAGCAGTGAACCCAGGAGGACATAAGCAATTAATGCAGTGATATTAAGAACCACAGAAATGGCAAGATAATAGCGGGTCTCATCTTAAATAAGGACTACTGAGCTTAACCACTTCAGACTGAACACAGCCGAGAAAGAGAATCATAATAAATTTACTGCTATTGTTCATCTCAGCTATCCCCAAATACACATATATTGGGGCACACTGTGTAAAAGCAGCTTTTGGTACAAGAGCACTGGGGATAACCAGACAGACAGGCACAGACTAATACATACACACACACACACACACACACACACACACACACTGAACTCAATGTTACTCCTAAACACTCTGTCAGACTGGGTGAAGAGGTACAACCAAGCAACCCATACTCATGTCAAGTACTTGCCATTTCTTCAACCGTCTCTGCTTCTATGAAACAACATTCACACCATCAGCTTTTACAGAAAGAAATGTAATGTCATGAGCTCACTTTTACAAGTTATTAGAAGTTGTATGACCACTGCCTTCAATCCTGACACTTCCTATTTCAGGTGCTAACGACAGTTATATCTAAACTACAGAACCATTCATTAGCTTAAAACGGAAAGTATTAGAGAGCGCTGAAAAACAAAAACAAACAAACCTGAATGACTTGTCAGCCATCATTCTGCGTAGGCAACATTCAACAGGTTTAGACACACATATGCCTGTGTGGGTCATGTTATGTCAGTATGATGAAAAGCCAAAAACAAACCCTTACATTACAGCAACACCCCACACCAAACCATGGAATACAGGCTGAGAGGAAAATGCATAATTGTTTGTTAAGAACTGTGATGAAAAAGGTCCCAGGTGTGTATACTGTGTGTCAGATGACCTTTAACATGGTAACCCGTATCATTTCAACAGCAGCGAAGGGAGGTGGGGTAAATCCTGATGGGGCCACGTGTCTGGCCCCTCACAGTGGCAGTATAGTGACAGTCATCTAAAAGTATCTGTTGACTAACAGTACTGAAAGCTGAGGTTGCACCGATCACCGTAAGTAGATCAGTGACCATATGGTCTTTGTCTTTTGCGTGTGCTTGAGTAAGTGTGAGGGTATGCGTGCCTAGGGCGTATCCCGCATAACTTGAGTTTCTTGACCACAAAATAACGAGTCAAAAATTCAAATCCATTGTAGAAAAGCCAGACTGGCATACATGACAATACACAGTTTCTTGTAATATTACACTTCTGAAAATCAAATGGAAAAGCAAAATTAAGAAATATTTCATGTACTGGAATGGAAAGCACCATTTAACCGTGATATGAATCTTAGACTGAGTCTAGATTCAACAAATCATTTACAAAACCTTTTCTCTATACAAAAATTCCTGCCTCCGTTTTACTGTCATTAATGGCATTGTGTCTTGCACCACTGCTGTTGCCTCAGAGAAAACCTCAGCCTCGGGACACTGAAAGGCTCAGGTGGATCCACGACATTCATTACACATTTCTGGAGGGCCTGAGGCTCTGCAGTACAACTTGGACAGGTTGAGTATTGCTTCTGGGAGGACCTGCGCTGAAAGCAAACGTTCTGACCAATGTGCAGCCATGAGTCAACTTGGGAAAAAAGTTCAATGATCTTTGATGATCCACGAAGCCCAGATAAGTCGTATGTCGACTTTCATCAGCAGCTTTTGATGAAAAGGAGATAATTTACACCCATCAATGTACAGATCACACCGAAGCCACTGGGAAGATTTCCTAAGAAATGTTCAAGAACAAAAATTCTAGGAGGTTGTAAAATTGTTGAAGGTTTTTAAGTAAGAGTCCTACTTAAAGCTTCATGCGTGTACTGAAGGTGTTTCAGTTAGAAGATTTCCACACATGCACAGGTGTGTGTGTGTTAGTCGATCTGTTTGAAAGGAGCACCCATACATTAGGGGGCTTGCAACTGAGGCAGGACTATGAAGCGCCCTTTGGTTTGGGCCTGCAGAGATGGAGCACAGGTCAGTGGTGCTGTGGGGCTCCTGGACCCTTGTCAGGGGGGGGCATGTGGTGCAGGTAGCCACTGTCCTCATGCCCACAGTGGTTTAGGGGCTCGCTTTTGAAAAGCGCGGGGGGAGGGGGCAGGTGGGAGACTGGGGGCACAGCCAGGTGATGGTGGGGATGAGGTGGGACATGTTGGGTTGTGTTCGGAAGGTGCTGCTGGGTTGTCGGGGTGTGTGGATGATGGTGAGATTGGGTTGAATGGAGCTGTACATGGGAAAATGTTTGTCCCATGGGGCCTCGTGGAGGCATGGGCCCTCCTGTTGGACTGAGGCCCAGGGTAGCTGAGGAGGTGGTCGGGGTGGCAGCTGAAGGACCGGGACCAGAGGTGGAGGAAGTGGAGGACGGGGTGTTGGCAAAGATGCGGATAGGCACAGGTGGGCCGCTGGTTTGCAAAACCACAGGGCTGGTGACCCGGAAACACTTCTCTTTGTGTGCTTTGAGCATGTTGGAGAAGCGGAAGCGCTGGCCACACACCTCGCAAGGATAGGGCTTCTCCCCCGTGTGCGTGCGGCGGTGGCGCTTCATGTTGGGCCGGCTGGTGAAGCTTTTCCCACAGATTTCACAAATGAAAGGCTTCTCTCCTGCACAGATTCAGAAATAAGTGAAGTAGTTCATCGCTTAACAATAAGATTGTAGCAACACAGAGAAAACAATATGGTGCATCACAGCGAAATCTTTAGCTGTCATTTAAAAAAATATATTCAAGCTCTCAAAATAACAATGTTAACTTTCCCCAAGTTTCTAATCATTTCCATTTTCAGAGAGAGCAGCAGTTGTCTTTTAAAAATGCAAATAAGTTGCCATTTTGAATTACGGGTCTTTACTGTCAACCCACCCACTCTGCAGGAAGCTATTACCAATTACCCTTAGAGGCGAGATGTGAAAGTGAACAAGTGAACAACAGCAGCTCCGTTGGAATGCCGCTCTCATTAACCTCCCTCCATGGAGCCACTGAATGTGCCTGCTTCCACCCACACAGCCATCTAATAGCAGGCTGTTGAAGGGCTCTCTAAAATGCCTTTTTTTTCCTGGCATGTTCTGTGTGGATCTCCTCCAAACGGATTATCAAAAGGTGACAACTAATGTCCTAGCTGTCTGTACTATTACAGACTCACTCGCAAGAAAAATCTGTGCGCACCCAAACTTTGGGTGTTTAGCGTTCGTCCTGCCTATTACAGGCCACGACTGGGTGTGTCTCAACCTGCAGGAGTCTAACGGCAGGCAGGAGAGGGTAGTGTAATTAGACATCACAAATAGAACAGCGAGGGCCAACAGAGAGCCGTGTGTCCACCCACAGCAGCCATGGCTGGAGTCTTCACTGCTCACTTTGGTCTTAGAAATAGCAATGCTGAAGGGACAGAAAATCAGAGGGATGCAATACAGCATGTGTCTGGGTAGTCATTATAAGCCACAATATATGCAAAACTGTTCTTTGATGTATAACATCCCTCTCATTACAACAACTGGGCGAAGTCTCCTTCCTTCTACCACTATAATGTTCATGTTGGCACCACCCCATGTTCTTCTTTTTTAAGGAGAGCATGGAGACTGACTGGCTGGCTCGCCTAGCATAGGAACACGGTTGTTTATGTATGTTTGCATTTCAAAATTGCAAACTATCTGTATTTACATTGTAGACTCACGATAAAAAACTAAACATCTGAAAAACGTTTTTCAGTTTTAGAACCTCGCACATTTTTAAGAACTTTGTATGAAACAAACTTTGCAAGCAAAGCAACCACAGCAGAGTCATCGTGCTGTTCACTGTACGGTTTCACATCTGTGACATTTCAGTAGATTTGTCATTTTCCGAGGAAAGAAAGAAAATGCAAAAAAGGATCACTGCTCATCTCCAAATGGGTATTGTTCTTACTTTTCTTGGCAACACAGTTTTTACAGATTTGTTTTCTTACTTTCACACTACTCATTTTTAAGCTGAAAATGTACTAAACATCCTAACCACATTTTAGATGGTTTACCTTACAGATGAATCAGGAATATGATTTCTATGTTTTGGAATTCATTTATGATATTTATTATTATATTATATATGTATTCTTCATATATAATGTCTTGCATTTTCTACAGAAAACGTCTCAGTCTATCCTGTTGTTGGAAACAACGATTGGTTTTGGTTAAAAAACAGGAACCTGCTATCCGATTACTACACTAACAGTAGTTTTCCTAACTAGGAATTTGGATGAGAAATCAATATTCGATCGCCCACAATGGTTACATGACAAACAAGTGACAGTCAACCTTTTCTCACCTGTGTGTGTTTTCATGTGCTCATCAAAATACTGTTTCATGTTGAAGTCTTTACCACACCATTGACACATAAACTGTTTGTGTCCGATGTGAATGCTCATGTGGGAGCGCAGCTGGTACTTGTATTGGAACCGCTCGTCACAGTTCTGCAGTAGAGAGGACAGTCGTTCAAATAACATACTCACTTGCTCGATACGCAGGCATGCACACAAAAAACAGACACACACTGCACTTAACTCAGACTGTCATTTAGACAGCAGATATTTCACACACTCCTCTTTCCTTCTCCTGTACTTGCCAACACCGCTCTTCTATCCAACTGTACATTTTGCATACACAAAACAAACCAAGTGACTGACGGGTAACAAGCCAGGCTAGGCTGGAAAGTGTGGCTCACTTTTCATTATGTGAAATTCAGTGATATACCTAAGTTTTAGTTGGGCTTAACAACTTGTTATAAGAGTGGCAGGTTATCCCGACATAATTATATACTAGCTATGTTAAAAACAACTCTCCAAATCTCTTATTCTGGTAAAATACGTTTCTTTTCAAATTAGGTTACTGCTGCAAGTGAACAGAAAAGACTGCTGTTCATAGTACTGTATTTAGGCTCCTGTAACCAAACCAAAACATTTTTTAAATGGTCAGTGAGCTATTTATAATTTAAATGGCACCACCTGGCTAAATAAAGTTTGTGGAAAGAAATCTGTCAGTTTCCATACAGAACTACAGAGTAAGAGCGCTGAACATTGACCTACGTACATGACATGCACCCGATAACATGCAATCACATGTTACAGTGTTGCAGTGAAACATATAATTAAAGCTGCTACACCCAGATACACATGTTGCCTTTGTGCTGTGCATTCAAGTGGTTGAACTTCAAAAGGGCCTTGAGTCAGTATAAACACATCCATCTGTGAACTCTATTTAAAATATGAATATGATATCAACTGTCACTGTCACACTGTCTGAAAGACGTGTGAAAAACTCTACATGACTGAACAGTGTGTCATATACCTCGTCACTTGATGAATGCTGTGTGTGTGGTCTGTTATTATGACATGGTTTGACTCTGTGTAAGGCAAATAATACTACAGTCCACTGAATACTGAAAATACAGTAACCCCCCCCCCCCCGAAAGACTTTAACCCACCATAACTGAGTATGTTTTACTCGTCACAAACCACACAGGTCATTGAATGTCAAGGCTCAAATCTCGCTCACAATGCCAAAAATCTTATTATTCCATTTTTTACATACTTATCTGTACATTAAAAAATTCAATCTTCAATCAACTCACGACAGTAAATTTATTTTTGAGGAAAGAATACAGCTCAGACCAAATACATTATGATGGCGAGCATGATGATGACATTTAGATGCGTGTGTGTGTTCATCACTCATATTTCCAATTAACATAAATCCAGAAATCACAAAAATAGACTAATGAGTCCCATTCAGATAAAAAATTATGGCACCCAGACAATTTAATAACACTGAGCAAAAAAACTAAATCTGATCATGCTAGATGCGCCTCTGGGTCACTTTTTAAATGCCCGTCTCCCCTGAATAAGAGGTACTGTGTGTGAACAGGTGCATCTTACCTCACAACGAAAGGGTTTCTCTCCTGAATGTTGGAGTGAGTGAACTTTTAAAGACATGCTGCGTTTGAATGACTTCCCACACGTCTCACAGGTAAATGGCATGTCCTTAGTGTGAGCTGATTGTGGGGAAAGAGATGCATGGTGGGGACAGACGAAAGCATTACTGAGACAACTGCACACACTTGAAACTATTAAATACACCATGAAAATATGACGCAAAAAGCATCATTATATTCTGGGTGTTCTTATTCTGAACTGATTTGTTGGCCTCTAGTATGGCATATTGACACAAAATTAGGAAGTGTGAAAAAGCAGTCCCACTTACCAACCATATGCTTACGGACATGAGCCATAGTGTAGAACTTCTTCTCACAGATATCACATGAGAACTTCTTTTCGGCATAACCGTGCACAATCTTAATGTGCTCATGCAGTGACCACAGCTTCTTAAAAGACTTGTTGCAGGAAACACACTGAATAATAAAAAAACAAACACAAAAAACTTGAGATTGAGCAGTCAGACATTAGCAGAGAAACCTGATTAGATCATTGCTATTTGCTACAGTACTATACTCCAGCTCCCTCTGCTGGGATAAAACCAACATGGAAGACATTTTCTGAGATCTCTCTGGAAACCCAATGACAACAACAACAAAGGAAAATGGGACTTTTCTCAATAGAAACTTGGCTTCTTGTTGTCATTTATGTTTAAATTATTGTACTCAGTGCAGTAAACCCTGTGTTTTAGATTAAATTCTAGATTAAAGTCTGAACTATTCACCACAGACACTGCTGTATTTATATCTGGAGTTCTAAGGTTGAAAAAATAAATCTGTGGAGGCAGTTATCTTGCAGAGTGCACAGCCTCCTGCAGAGAGGGATCCCCACAAAAAACAACAGTTAAGCAGTTTATATGATGGTCAGAAATCATATCTACACTTTCTTAAGGTAAAATGGACTCCCAGTGTTTTTTAGAATCTCCCACACACCTTGGAGTGTGATTCCTGCCCAAACACCACCTCCCTCTTTTTTTTTAAACAGGAGACAACACATCGACTCTCATACCTGTCATAAACCATAAAGCTCAGAGCCTGTTGGTACCTCAAATGAAAGTTTAGCGTATCTTAGTAAAGTGTTTTGTGTCGACCAGAATTCATTTTTCTCACCTCATCCACTATAAAAACAATGTCATTAATAGTCCAAGGAGGTAATTTTTTTAATGGTATATTTAAGAGATGACTACATTATGATACACTTTCTGGGTTGTTGGGACTGCATACTCGTAACAGTGAAGAAAAATAAATAATTCCATTTCAACACTGCCTCCTGAGAAGGAGAAGTGCGTTAATAGGTTTTCCATTAATAAATGCTATTTTACCACCTTCACGCAGCACAGACAATTTTGACTGAGCTCATATTGCAAGAATATCTACCAGTAAATCGTAGAAGATTGGAGGGGTCTAATTTACCTGGATGTTCTTTTCACAGTCTGTCTGCTGGTGTAAGGCCAGCTCACTCTCCAGGACAAACTTCTTACCACACTTGTCACAAATCTGCATTCGCCTGTGTGTGACGTTCATGTGCTTCTCCAGATACCAGCGTGTGTTGAACACTCGAGGGCACTTCTCACACGCAAGCATCTCCTTCTCTTCTGCCTCTGCTTTCCCTCCTGTCATCGTTGTTGCAGAATGGGCAGACATCGGGGCTGACCTCGCTGATCTGCGCTTGCTCTTTGGAGGCTCCATGTGCTTCCGTCGCCCCCTGGTGGTCATTCCAGCGCTGGTAGCGTTCAGAGATGTTCTGAGGCTTTTCCTCCGTGGCTGAGTGGGAGTCGCTGCGCTGCTACCACTCCGACGGGCCCTCTTTGACCTTGTTCTTCGACTCTCAAGATCATCTTCCTCATCATCTTCATCCTCTTCCTCCGGGCTATCCTCCTCCTCTTCATCATCCTCTTCCTCTTCATCATCTTCCTCATCATCGCTGCCAGCTCTCTCTGAATCATCTGCGGTGGTTCCAGTTTTGTTGTCACCCTTGGACACATGGAGTGTCTGGTTGTTCAGGTTGACCTCTACAATGATCTGCTCACGCTTAAAACCCTTCTCTTCACCATCCTCATCCTCTTCCTCCTCCTCATCTTCTTCGTCATCTTCAGTTTCATCAGATGTGCCGTCATTGCTAGCCTGGCACCCATGTGTTCCCACGTCCTGACCAGCTCCTCCCTCTCTGAAATACTGCTGATGTTGCTGCGGAGTCACATGTTGGGCGGGCAACTGGCCGATGTTCTGATCTCCCACGGATGTTTTGGCTGCCATTTTATTGTCAACTAACACAGAATAAGGCTTGCCACCAACCTCCCTCTTATAAATCTTGCCCGTCAGGTCCAGATCAGGGTTAGGGGAGTGAAAATAAGACTGGGACACTGGCGCCCTCCGTCCTTCCTCCTGTGACATCCCGCTCAGCCTTGGGACGGAAACCTCTTCCTTGAGGCTGTGGCAGGATTTCATGAAGAGGGAATGGAAGGATGGAGTTGGCAAAGTACAATGAAGTGATCAAGGGTAATTGTTAGAATGCCTTATTTGATTAACGTACTCTACAAGGAAGGGCAGGGGATGCCACACCAATCCCCCACCCTCCTTCTACGGAGGAGACAGGAAGGCAGGGTTGAGGTGAAAGAGAGTCAGCCTGATTCAAAGAGAGCCTCCATACTGTCCGAGGTAGGAGATGCAGTAGGAAAGACATACAATCTTGTCCAACCTTTGCCTCATGTACTTAAAAGAAACTCATATAAATCTGATTCAAATCTAAGGTTCAGTGTCTTTGATGCTGAACATTTGAATCTCTTCTCCAGTTATTATACCAGGTGCAGGAAAGTTCTTCAGTTTCTCTAAAGGCTGCTTTCCCCCAGGGTGCAACCGTCTTCAGCTCACTGCAGATCAGGTAAAAATGAGCTGGTTTCCAGACAAGGGACTGCTGTAAGGACTTCTGTGTCTTGATTTAGGAGCCATTTACAGTGCATTACCTATGAGATATGAGAAAGAAGAAATGGGGAGAAACATAGATGAGATTAGAGATAGTTCTCTTCCGTGCTCTAGTGTCACTAGAGAGTCTGTGAAGTGAAACTACAGCCATACCGTCATGTTTTTAAATACAGGGTACCACATTTGCCCACAAATGTTTCAGTATGGTGTGTAGGAGTTGAAACCACAGTCTTCACAGATGAGTGAGTTGATTCAATTTCAAAAACAGAGTCTGAATATTTCCAAACCACAACTGTAACAACTCATAATAAAACTATTAAATATAATGCAGAGACGGTTTATTTGTTATGATGAAATACCAGAATACAGCCTGGCAATTTAACTGCATGTTTAAAAGCAAGGTAATAAAACAGCAAACTAGTATTTAACACTGTGAATGTGCATAGAAACGCCTGTTTATACATTGGCAGTAACAATATGTAAACATACACACAGACATTGCACATCACTTATAATCTGACGGTTTGGTCCTGAACAATAAAAAAAAATACTTTTACTTGTAGTATGCTTCACCTTTCCAGTGAAAGATCTGCTATGTTTAACAAATAATCAGAATACTTTACAGAACAACTTGAGAGCAAAGACTAGACATAGAGTAATCACAAGATTGCCTTTTGTTTTAAACAACACACTCCACTGTGCACACACCTCCCATTGACTGCTAGAGAGCATAGTGTAACCACAGCTTAGGAGCTTATACTGCAAATATAACCACAGGAAACTGTATTTCAGCCTTTCAATAAAGCCAAAGCTATGCACAGTTTGTAACCTACATTAACACAACTGTGTCGACGCATGAAAAAGCACTGAATTAAAACAAGTTTCTTTTTGACTTCTTGATTAAAGGTGTTTTCTTGACCTTTCCATACATCTGTGCTGGGGTGTACCCAGTTGACAGTTAGTTGAACTCAAACAACCTTACACCCTAGTCACCATAATGAGTATGCATGAAGGCTGTTTGTAGAAAACCTCCCTGAGCAAGTAACAGAAAACACATTTCCTTTCTTGGAGACGGCAAACATCCTCTCTGTGTTTTTGCAAACATCTTAAACATTATTTTAACAGCTGACGCGCCACCATCGAAAAAGAAAAGAGGAGTAGATCAAGAGGGACATTTACATTCAAACTGCTTCCACCTGACCTATGAGAGCTACTTTGTTCTAATATTTTATTTCCATGGTTTTGTGAGGATGCCTGAAAAGGAGCTAAATTGTATGCCAAAGAGGAGACATGAAGAATGTGAGGCTATGTAGTGTGAAAAAGCATTATTTTAACAATTCAGAAGTATTTATCAAAGTGACTTCAGCCACAAAGAAAAGTCTGTCACCCAATAAAATAATTTTACAAGTTGTTATTACTTGTAAAACTGTTCAATCCTGACATAAAATCCAAATCACAGTTCACTTCAAGTTTAAAAGATGCTTATAAAACTGTATTGTGCTGGATTAATTTTAAGCAGCATATCTGTGCATCTCATTACTCAAATTTAAGTTAAGTTTAGTCAAATGCATTCACTGCTTTAATCTAAACCTACTTTTCCTGCTTCTCTTGTTACTTATAAAAGGGAAGAAAGGACAAAGGCAGATGTAAATGTGAATTATGTTGGCTGATTTTATTAAAGCCTAAACATATATCAATCTAGTCTGTCTGTTTTGCAAGAACAAGTGTGAACCATTTATGCAGGATTTGACTATCCACACATGAGACACACCTGCCTTCCTGTGCACGCTGACTGTGATCCTTTCTGAGAATTGGACAGCAGCTCTGAGAGCATTAAGACCACAGGGGGAGGATGAGGTCTGCACTGACAGACAAACTCACATGGCTTTCTTCAGCATGAAAGCTAATAGATTATCATCCGGATGACAAAAGAAATTTAAATTACATGAGAAACCACAGCCTGAACCTGACTTAACATGCAACGAGTTGGTTTCTTCTCTTTTTAAACAAGTATATTTTTTAAATAAATGTTTGTGTTTAAAGAGCTAACTTTAAAAATATAGTTAACAATCACTATAGTTCAATACAGAACTAATACATGGTGCTAAATTGATTGTAGAAAACTGTTAAAAACATTAATAAACAGTACGGTTATGTAATAGAGTAATATTTTCCCCTACTTGTCGTTATCAGTGATGAGTCATGTCAGAGTTTTACTCACAGTGAAATTATTCAGCCCTTTGATGTGGGAAGAAGTAGAGTGCACACTTCTCAATATCACTAGTAATTTGTCTATATAATCAACTTGTCAGATTGGAAGGAGAAACCTATAGGAAGGAGGATCCTAGTGCAGATATTTTTCAAAGATGTGCATAAAGTGCATAAAAGTATCGACTTTGACAGCCTTGCTAATACCTCACTGAAAAAATGAAAAGAAATCAAAGCTTAATCAACAACACACAATTTATAGCCTTTGTCAATCATGCTGCAGACACATGATTGGAAACCAAAACTAATTTTTTATAGAGTAAAGCCACAACGCCAGTCATATACCGGATAGATGCTACTGTGGCTTAAGATTTGAATGACAGGATGGGAACGTTACTGCAAAGGCACACTTTAAAACCCACTGATCTAAATGGCGCAGCTTTAAAGTGTTTAGCTGAATTATGACAGTAAAGAAGATGAGACCTACGAAGCAGTCACAATACGTCACGTTTACATCTCATTATGCAGCAGTGCTACTAAAATCCACGCTCCCTCTGAAGTCTAGACTTTAATGAGCTTTCCCTTTCTCAGCTTGTAGCGGACTGTGTGAGGGTTCAAATTCCTTACTCTGTCCAAACTCATAAGACCTTAACCAGCTCACACTGTGGTGCACTGCAGGGGTGCCCCATGCCTCTGTAGGTATTTGGCCCTCAAGCCCATAATCGGGTCATAGAGCAATATCTAGTGTTTTTGTCTGGTATAAATCATCTAGGGTATCACAGAAAAGGGGAAAAATATTACCCTGCCCACAGCACATATCTCATTATCGCACACAAACACAAGAGTCACTATCAGAATCAAACCTGACAGGAGCCAGAGACAGCTGATATTTACTACTAGGATAACGAGGTAGCATTCAGCATGCTTAGAATGGCTTTAGAAAAATACTGAACCATGGCGAACAATTTAAAACTTTCTTGATCCAAAAAGTCTACTATTTCTGGCACACGAGATTACAAAGTGCGAAACGCACAAAAGTATCACGAGATGTGCTTAAACACGTATTTTCTGGTTTTGCTGTGCTACATCTTGCAGAAGACAGTCTTTTCATTTACAAGCTTTAGATTAGTGGTTGCAGCGTGTACGAAGCGAAGAGACGGTAAAAACGAAAAGGCAACTTTTTTTAGACCGAACAGCAGTAACATTGTGCAGGCCTGGCCAACTTAGGCTACTTAGCCAGCTAGCAATTCTCTATAGGTATTAACCTGAACACACATGACAAGCTAACTTGGCTACATTAGCTCAAGGTGCAGCAATTGGGTATTTTTGTGCCGAGCATGAAAAACGATAAAATTATCTTGCACAAGTAATAATGTCTGAAGGCTAGCGATTGCTGACATACATGAGCTAACAGGAGTTAAAAAAGCTTTCACTTTTTTAGAACCTAAACCGCCCTGGTTTTGGCTAACGTCAGTTAGCTTAGAGCTAACATTAACGTCAGATATTTATCCTTAACGTCACTGTTCATTTCTGTGCTGCACTTTAGCGGGGACGTGTGACAGCTATCAGACTGACACTGAGCGAGACGAAAAGCCGATGTCACGGTTTCTTATCCATTTATCTTTCTTGTAGTGCAAGACAAAATGCGCCGCTCTCCTAACAAAACCCAGGCTGCTGTGCTGACAAACCCACTCAACTCGACACTGTCACAAAGTCACTGCTAGCACGGCTCACGGACAGTTCACTCACCGTAGCTTGGGCCACCGGCTCCCGGTGACTTGAGCTTGCTTTTCCCAGCCGCTGTCACGCACGTAAGTCCATAAACTTAAGTTATATAGCAACATTTTGATGTCGGTTTGCTGGCTTACCTCTGTCTGAGAGCGACCTCCCTCTTGCGTTCGTGCAATCAGAGTTGCACAGATTCAGGGTTGCACGCTCGCTTGTGTCTCTCGCTCTCTCTCTACATTCGCAGATGTGCATTTAGAAAGAGCAGCGCGAGGGGTCTTCTCGTGCAAAATGCGGGGGATTGTTTGTAGGTGTGCGCTACGGACTGCAGAGATACCTGCGCACCGGCTTCCTCAGCTCCGCTACGTGGCCCGGCCAAGCTCTCGCGCGTACCACCGTCGTCCCGCGCTCATCCCAGGCATCCAGGCCGCTGTCTGGACAGGCGCGCGGCGGCGTGTCTGGATCCCCCCTCCGCGCGCGCGCACGCCGAGCTCAAATCCTTGATTGATGAAATAATAATGAGAAGACCACGAGGACAGTTTATCATCCCAAAGGAAGACCCTAAAACTTTATTAATACTGTTTTCCACAGTATTATTAAAGTCTCACTCTTTAACGGTTTTAAACTACTTGGGAACAGAATACATCTCAATCTATGTCTATGTTCAAAGTCCCAGTATTACTATTATACTATTACTAACCTAACCCTAAGACATATTGTGGTGTATATCCTTTTTAGATAGGTAATAATATTTAATATTATGTTAAAAAAATGCAGGTATATGTCTAAAAATACTCCCATACCACTTTCTTTACCAAAAAATTCTCATCATCTACGGAAGTTAAACCAGTACATTTATATTTATATACATATACTTGAAGTGCAATCCTCTATTAGAGGATTTGTATTTTTAAGAGTACAAAATGGGATGTGGCTCTTAACACAACTGTAAAAGTTTAGTCCAGATTTGTACCTTTCAAAGGTGAAAATGGTGTCCAATGTAGTAATTAATGAGAAATATAGGCCAGAGATCCTTTCCCCTAAATAAAACTTGAGTAAAATTGGCTTTTTTTGTACCACCTAGATTTGTTTAGTAGGTAATGTTATAACTGTGTCGCCCCAGTCGTGACTCTGTGAAGAAAATTAAGTTTTAACATTTAGCTTTTTATGCTTGTGTGAAAATCCTTAATCAAAGACATATTAAGCTGTGTCTAATAATTAAAATACAAAAAATAAGCAATGTATAAACAATTATCCTTATCCTTAAAAAGGTGGCATTACTTACTTAGGGCAGTTTAAATGAATCATGCATCTAATCGGTCAACTAACTATTTTGTTAATTCATTTCACCTACTGAAATTAATTATCTTTTATCATTTTTCTTTTTACCATATTTTAAAAGACAATTAAATCAAATCAAAACTCTAAAAAGGTAATGGTGATCCATCTTTTTTTGGGACATCATGAAGCTGGAGTGGAAACGTCTTTAGGTTAAATATCAACAGTGATTATTACAAATGACTACTTTTTCCTTTCATCAGAAAGAGAACCTAATGAAGCTCTATCCTGTGGTCAGAGATATTACTGCACTCGACAGAAAATTCTGTAATTTTCGTATAATAGGTGATGTACAATGTTTTAATCTCTACTGGGAGGTAGAAAGACAATTTTATTGACAAACTGACTGTTTTTTAAATATTGGCCTTGCACCTTCCCCACAAAAACTAATGATAACATCTGTAAAGCATGACGGGGAATCCTGTACTTGACAGACACAGTCCAGTTTATTGGGGGTGGCAATTTTTTTTCAAGACATTTCCTATAAAGCAAATATGTCGACTATGTTTGAGGACTGAATCCAAAGTAAAGTCTTTAATTACAATTTGAGTACATGTAGCAACATAACTTGATGAAAGTTTCAGGCATGACGAAAACAGTAATATATATATATATATATATATATATATATATATATATACATACCATTACAATTACTACAGATTGATGGATTGAACCCTCTACTTCCTTACACACAGCTCTGGTTAGAGAAAGAGTGGGAGGAATGTTTGTGAAGTTGGGAGAGTCTTTGATTGAATCCTCCAACCCTCCTTTCTATGGCCCAGGTAACGCTGGTGACAGCAAGCATAGGGTAGACATGGGGCAAAGTGCTATCACTGGGGCAATTGGAGCAATGTGCCCTGCCCTGAGGGAAGGTAAGTGACGTTGCGGGAACGGGAGAGTTGGAAAGCGATGTCCTCTGCTGCCTCTAGCTTACGTAGCTCTACCAGACCATCACCAGCCTCCATTAGAGAGTTGGCAATGAGCAAGGCAGCTTGAGAGTCTCCTTCTGCCGAGATGATAGAAGCCTGCTTCTGTTGCTCAGCCTAAAAAAGAAAATTTCTGTGAAATGAAGTTTTAGAAGCATAAGTAATACAAGAAGGACCTGCGTGTAAAAGTTAATACCTTTTCTACAACAAAACGGGCCCTTTCTGCTTCCTGCTGCGCCACCTGCTTCATCTCAACAGCCTCTGTGAATTCCTTGCCAAAGGTCAAGTGTGTCTGAAAGAACAGAAAACAATTGGCTCACCATGTTCAATCCACACAAAAACACTTGACATTATCGTGTGAATTAATCTGTAACTTCATACCAGTGAAACATCATCCAAGATGAGGCCAAAGGTGGACGCTCTTTCTGTAAGGTCTTCACTGACCTGCCGAGAGACAAGCTCTCTCTGGGTGATGAGCTCACCGGCATCAAACCGAGCCTTGATAAAAAGACACAGCACAGATTCATACGTCCATTCATCTGCTGTTTGTGTTTGTAAGTAAATAAGCATCGGTTTATTTGTTGCTGTCCCTTTTCTGAACCAATACTCACAACTACAGCCTTCAAGACCTCTGTGGTGATTGATGGCAGCACCCTCTCGTCATAGTCCTCACCAATACTGGTGAAGATGCGTGGTAACTGGTTCGTCACCGGCCGGAACAGGATACGCAATGTGATGTTTACATTCTGCAGATCTGTAGGGGCACAATTAAAACATTAATCATACTGCTGATGTTAGCCTACAGTGAAGAGGCTATTCGTAATATCCAACATACGGACAAAATAACTTTCATTTCTTTTCAGAGTTTGCAGACAAATTGTATATATGTAGAATTACCTGTGTCTGCTTGTGTATATTAACATGTATACTTAAATCTGTATAATTAACAGATTTGTGCAAAACAGACTACGCATAAGTTAAAGCAGAAGACAGAAGAACAACAGTTCAGTAGTCATGTACTGATGTACCTTTGCTGCCTGTGATGACAGGGACATTCCGTGGACGAGAGCGACAATCAAAGACAATAGGTTTCTGAACCCAGGGAATAATGAAGTGGGTTCCTTCACCGACAACCTCATCCTGGACCCCTCTAAACCTGTCAAATATCACAGCCTGGTGTCCTGCATCAACTGTGGAAAAAAAGGATAGTTAGTAATAGATTTTTGTTAGTCTGACCTTAGGTTCAAGGGATATATTTATGTTTGTTTCTTTTTGTATTAGTTGTGTTTGTGTCATTAATATCCTGGCATTTTTTTGAATATTAAATTTACAATTGTTTTCTTGTCCACATATGCAAGTTATACGATCCTTTTATATGTTTTCTTTTTGCTTGAAACAGAAACTGTTTTGCTTGAAGTTGCCAAAATTATTATTCAATTATCAAAATAGTTGCCAATCATTTTATCTTTTGATCACCTAATCAATTAGTCTAACAACCATTATCTATGAAAAAGGAAAGTATAAAACCCAAGTTGACAATTATTTTTCTATTGATTCACAAACTAATCGTTTGGTATCTTCTCGTGTGTTGGGTTTTCAACTGATTAGCACTCACCATTGAAAAGGGCAGAGTTAACGACACCTCCACCGATGGCGAGGGCCAACCCCAACTTCCCAATAGACTCAAACAACTTAGCCATGACAGCAACCTACAGGAAAAGAAAAGCGGGCAAGAGGTCGAGACCGTGAGTGTAAACAATGTGAGCGTTTGTGAGAGTCGTTGGAGGGTCCAGTTAAATCCCTTCGTTCACACAGCTCTTAGCCTTGGCCTTGAGCGAGTGATGCCAACGCTTACTTAGCTTACTAGCTCGCATTAGCCTGCTAGCTGTGAACGGGGAGAAGTGACAGGATAAGATGACTAAACTGAGCTCTGTAGCTCAGAGTTTACGGTATGTGAAAGGGGAAACTTTAAAGTTAAATGTTAGAAGTTAAGAACGCGTTTAAGATTTAGCAAACCAAACTCTAGCACACGGAGTGTCTGTACGCATGTTATCGCTCACTGGTGAACTTGCACCGCAGTGAGTCGTGGCTCACTCAACACTCGTGTACAGCAAACGCTATTTATGGATAACTAATAAAACGAATCGAGGTCGCAATGTAATGATGCTGTATAAACATTTAATGACATGAACAGTTTACAACGCAACTCACCTCGCTTTCCCTCAGACAGCTATGACCTCCACCGGACACGACGTACAGCACATGAAATACTAGCTCGAGGGCGCCTGCGCATTGGATGCAGCAACGTAGGCTATGATTGGACAGACGATCGTCTTCTTCTTCTAAGATTGTCCACTTCTATATTCAACACGTTTAATGATACTGCCACCTGTTTTGTTGGGGTGACATTTAGTAAATCAGTAAATACACAAGTCAATAACTAAAATTGTTTTTAGTAAGCCCGGTTTTAGACCATTTAAACTAAACCACATGGCTGTGAACATAAAGGGTTTACGTACTTAAAGAATTTACTTTAGGGATACCCACATGGACGTGGTGTCATGGACGTATCTAAAAGTAAACATAGTTATGCCGCGGTGCAGAAATACCATTAACTGTTAGGGTAGTATTATTAATATTATTAGATTAGGTAATTCTGTATTCAAAACTCAATTTAAATAAAGATTCCAAAGCTATAGATAAGACTATGCTTAAGTACCGAAATAATTTAAACTTTTTGAAGAGTAAAGAGTAAATATCTCTGAATCTAACCTTGTTTGGTGAATGGACTAAAGGATTCTATTTTTATTCAATCAAATAACTACATAATAAATATAACTCAAATAATGCATGGAACTACTATATAATATAATGCTATAACCGAAGGTACTATATAAATACCAAAATTCGCTATTGGGTTTGTTTGTTTATTATCAATGTTTCCAGTTAGGGCTGCAATATGGTTGCTAGATTTGGATTGTTTTTTTTGAAAACTTTTTTGTGGGGAGAACCAGCTCGTGCGCAGTAGGACGACACTTTACGGCCCCCTCGCGCTGACACGAGAAATCACACAATAATCAGTACTTTCACTTTTCTTCTGTCTTGTAAAGTGCGACGGTCTTTGAAAGATACGGTGTTTGATAGCGAGAAACCGCCCATGACAGATTTGCAAGGTCAGTAAAGAAATCATATTTATCTGAGCGTTGTAATAACAGATTGTAATAGTATCGCGCCCTGACAGTATCCCTCGGTGGTGCGATCGGCACATATCAGTTTAGATGTGTTTGATTTTTCCACTTCCTTGACAGTCAGCTCTGCAATGTGGCTTTCCGTCGCGCCTACATACATTTCTTTGACATCCTGTAGCAGTAAACACTTAGACTGGCTGACTAGAAGAGTTTAAAATCCAACGCAATTGACTGCTAATGTCTGTCGAGTGTGTGTGAAACGCAACGTATTGTTTCTGCAGCCGTTTATGATTTGTCGAAAGTGAAGCAAACTGTAGGTGGGACGCAGGAAGAAAGAGTATAAATAGCTAAACACGGTCACAGCCTCACGTATAAATTACGACTTTCACATAAATATACATATTGCATAAAACGAGTAAATGTTCTAGTAGTTAAAATATATACCCTATCATTTATAATATCTAACTATCAAAGCCCACATAATCAGCGTCATAGGTACTGGCAAAGACACCTTTACCTTTTAAAATGGACATTATTTGCTCAGAATTGAAAAAAATTAAAATAGACGACAATAATAGCTGAAGTGGAAATTTTTGAGTATGTTGATGTAGTGAGCTGGTAACCCCCAACAGAGGGGGGTATTTTGTCATATATGTCTCCTTCTCTATGTGCAAGGGTGGGGTCTTTTTATGGGTTGCTGACACTAACAACAATAGGAGCTTCTTAAAGGGATTTTTGCCTTAAAACAAAATCATCATGTTGATGTTCATGCTCCCTGTTTCTCTTGCATTGTGACATTTTGAGTTTCTCCCCTAACAGCAGTGATTGTCTTTCTTCCAGCAGATGGCAGAGCCGGCCAGGACTGTGAGGCTGACTGGTCTACCCACAGACATTGAGGAAGACAGGCTCAAAGACAAGCTTTATATTCATTTTCTGAGAACCAGGAATGGAGGAGGGGAAATAGACTCTGTCACTATTGGCAAGGCAACGCCCGTCTCAGCCCTCATCACCTTCGAGGACAGTGGAGGTCTGTATGGTCACAGTGTATTTGTCTATCTACATGTCTTTGTAAATATAGTATAGGTGATGAGGAGAAGTAATTAATCATTTATATTACAGGGACATGTTGGTTGTGAAATGGCTATTAACTATATAATTATAGAGGTTATGGACAAAACATAATGTGCTTTATTAAATTTCACACTAGAGACTCCGAAATGTAGTTCAATAATTTGCAAAGTTTTAGTTAGTTATTGTACTACATTCACTGCCAACAGTGATTTAAAGTGAGCTGGAATGTTGGCATACAATTCGGTGTAGTGGCTAATGGTAAAAGCGCTTAGTCAGGATGCTCTCAGACTGATTTCCCTCTGGTAACCCCTTTCTTACAGTGGCACAAAGAGTTATTCAACAGGGTCGGCACATTCTGGAAGTCGATGGGAAGAAGTATAAGCTCACTGCAACTGAGCACTGTGAAAGTCTGCACCCAGACATGGTATATTTAACTATTATGTTGGTAAAAATATGAAACAATCTATAAAAAATATTGCAAAATCAATAAGTATTTGTTGCCTTCTTCTTCTGTAATTGTAGGTCATCTTAAGTTTATTAGCAACTGTTGACTACAGACAGCTCCCAGGAGGAATACAAGCTGTAACAAACCTTTATAAGAGCTGCCCTGATGTCCAGATAAGATTTACTGAAGAGGGATTGTGTACATTGCATGGCACCTACTCCAAAGTCCAGGCTGCCTTGGCACAATTAATTGATCCACAATTAGCAGAAAAAGACTCAGGCCAACCTGCACCCAGTGGCTCCTCGTCTTTTCAGAGAGTGCAGAACAACCAGGAATCAAAATATCAAAGCAGGAAACATAAGCAAAGAGACAAAGTGCCCAGCAACATGCCACCTGATGAGCGAAACTCAAACTCACAAAGAGTCCTGACTACTGGCTATGGCAGAGAAAATGCTGCTCAGACTGACAGGCCAGCTCTCCAGGTTCCTGAGCATCCTACCACATCAGTGGAAGACTTCTCACTAATTGTGGATGAAGACATGTACCAATATGTGCAGAAACATTGCCAGGATGAATGCCAATTAATCCTTAATAAGTATGGTGTTGAGGTGGTGGATATGACAAACCAGGGGTTGACTACACTGTTTCTGCAGGTTGCTATGGTAGGGTGGGAGGAAGGTCAGGAGCAGGAGCGCCTAAAGTTGTCAAGAAAAGCCCTAAGTAGGTTTTACCAGGAGAATGGGACCAAGATCTGTCGAGCTCAGCTCCCTAAGAATATTCTGTCACCAAGGGAAGGATTGCAAAGGGCAATGGAGAACCTATGTGTCAGACTTCCCAAGCTTCTGCTGAATGAAGACGAAAGAAATGTTTACATTATTGGGAGCAGTACTGATGTGTCTGAAGCCAAGCAGTGCCTTCTCCTGGACCTTGGGGGTAAAAAAGATTATGTAGCCAGCCTTCTTAGATTTCCTTCATATGATTCAGGTTCATCAAATCCTGCTGATGAAGAGCGAATTCCCCTCACCACGTTGTCCACTCAAGAGTCTCTGGATGATGGGATAGATCCAATTCTGAGGTCAGCGGAGGATGAGAGGATAGCTGACGGAGCCAAAAAGTATAAACTAGCAGCTCGATTTAAGGATTCGAGACTTGCTGCTTTCGGCAGTCGACCAACGGATATCACCTTACGAGGACTCCCATCTTCGAGTAAACAAACACGTCATGGACCAATGTTAGGTTATGACGTATTAACAGAAACAGCAGGACATTCTATTGAAAGAGTCTCCAGAGCATCTGCTCAAAACACTGGACAGGACATCTTGTTTAAAGGTTTTGAAACTTCTCCTTCTGGCTCTTTGCAGAACAAAACCTCCTTGAGCTCAAATTTAACGGAAACTCGACCCAAGAGTATAACATCCCCACTTAACACTATTCCGGACAGTTTCTCAGGAACACTACAACCTGCAGGGTCTGGATCTACCCTGAAGCGTGCCAGTAGTTTCTCAGGAACCCCTCAGCAGAAGGCTGCAATTAAAGGTCAAAAGAGTAAAGATGACTCCAGCAAATCCACCGTCAGTTCAAAGGGCAGTTCCAGCTTTAGTACCCAAACTGGGATGGATGTCTATTATGGAGAGATTAGAGTTTCCAGGATACTATGGCTGCACATAAAAGAAGCCTACAGTGCCCGAGTGGAGGATCTGACTTCTAATGTCCAGATAAAAGAGAGCCGTCCAGAAGGAGTCGATGTAACTGTCACCATAAAAGGGGAAAACTTATTTAAAGTGAGCTCATGTCAACAAGGTTTACAGAAACTGATTAATTCTGTTAATGTAGACTTCTCTTTGGTGGAGCTGCAATTGTCAGAGTTGGGTGTCGTCGATCCAGCAGATGAAATATTAGAGGCTTGTTGTACTGAAGTGCGTAGCCGTTTCAAGAAGGTTACCATCCAGATAATGAAGGAGAAATTATTAATCGCTGGTCCAGAAGAGTTGTGTTTTAAGGTAGCTGCTACACTTCGGGAAGTATTTTCTGGAGATTTGCCCCAAATACCTGAACAGGCCTCGTCTAGCTCCTCTATGTCCTATTGTAATCCATCTAGATTGTCACATATAAATGACGAGCAAAGGAGTATAGTACACTCTAATAGTAATCCTCGTGTGATTCTAGAAACCCAAACAGGCAAATCCGGTCAGACAGATGGGGACCAGGAAAGGAGAACAAACTATGGAAGTGACTTAAGTGAAACAGAGTTTGTAAACGGATCTGTCAGCCATTTATTAGTGAGAAAAGACCCTGTCATTAAAGAGAAAGTGAAAATTACAGGTACAGTCACGACTGATGGGCAGAAGACTGAGACAATTGTCAGCACCTTGACAGCGGGACACAATAGAAATGCAAAACATGTGAATGGTGTCAGATCAACAACAGACCGCAGTGAGAAAGAGAAGACCATACACTCTATCCCAAATAATAGTTTACAACAAGGACAAACAGAAATCAGGAACGTCCCAGAGGAATCCAGGTTGGTCCTGGCAGATCTAGGGTCCATGTGTGTGTGTGGGCAGAGAGGGGAATCGTTGATGAGAACTAAATGTGGGGTTACTATGTGCTCACATTGCCTGGACACAGTGCATGTTCACTGCAGAGTTTGTCACGAGTCAGTGATGACACCTCAGGGCATCCAGGGCAAAATGAGCTGCTCCAGACTACAAATCAGCGTACCAGGTTATAACAAGGACTTTGCTATCAAGATCACCTACAACATTCCTGAAGGAATCCAAGGGGTGAGATTTTTTTTAGTTTATTCTCTCCCTTAATCAGTTTTAATAATATTCTAACTGTTGCTGTATCTGATAGATGCATTCACAGAAAGTATGTATGTGCATGTTAAGCTTTTATCAACAAATAGCTACTCAAAGTTTTTGATTTAAGTTTATTGTAGAAGTAGTAGTTTACTAAGAAGTCGGTGTATTTATGTAGCATTTTTATTGCTTTACCTATATGCAGAATGAAATAACATTGTCAGGCTCTTTATGCACAGGAGGTAAAAATACATTAAACCAAATGTGATGACATTTTCCTCGTAAATATCTGTTTCAGTTCACTGGTGTTATAGTTGTCATACAGGGTTGGTGTTGTAGTTGACTCATACAGGGTGTCATGAAGAATTTAGATAAACTTCAGAAAGGCAAACCCTGAGTTGTGTTGGATTGGAGTCAGTGCTGTCCAAAAGCTCGATAAGAAATTGTGCTTACAAATGCCTTTATATTTAAAGATAGTGTTCCCTGAATGCTCAGAATCCACTGGGATCTGTAAGCACCAGGCAGCATGTACTTGTTTCTTGTCAAATGTAATTAAAGTAGTGTGTGTGTCAATAATTTGTCACATTCAACCCAAAGTAACTTTGCCTATTGGTTAGCCATGGTGATATGTAATAATAATAAGAATAATACGTCTGAGGAAATTATTTGTGGACAGGCTGCCCCTTTGAGGGTAAAGACTTCTTTAATGACTTTGGTCTTTTCTAACATACTAGGAGAGTCACCCATCTCCTGGAAAACCCTTCCAAGGAGGGGTGTTTGTTGCCTACCTCCCTGACTGCGAGAAGGCAAGGACGCTGCTGCCCAGGCTAGAGAAAGCCTTCAGGCAGGGACTCACCTTCACAGTGACAGGCAAAGAGACAGGGGCCGGGGTCACCTGGGACTGTATCCCACACAAAACCAGCATATATGGAGGCAAATCAGGGTGAGTGAGGCCAGAGGCAATGTCTAAGAGAGCTGTAGAATAAAAGGTCACAAACACAAGTTTATGCATCTGAGATGAACAGTCTTCTTTTTGTCTCTTTCAGGAATGGTTACCCAGATTCCACTTTCTTGAAACGCTTGTCTCAGGTCTTGTCCTCTCATGGGGTTGACTAACCAGCCAGATCTCAAGAATAAAAAACAGAAGGAGGCTTACTGTGTACTTTTATGTAAATTTACAGAATATGGCAGAGACATTTGCACTGTACTTGTGCATCGATTGAAATACCATATTATTTTGTTCTGTTCATTATGTGTGAAGAAATTACTTTTTAAATAACAGTAATATGCAATATTACTCAATGCAGCTATTTTGGATTAGAACCTGCTGGAGTTTGCCTTTCTTTGACATAGATGACGAGAGTTGATCATTGTTTTAATTACCAGAGGGCTCAATCATCCATTATCATTTCTCATACCAATTCAAAATATTTTCTTTCTGAACATTTTGTAGAAATGCATTTTATACTGTATAGCATATATAATGTGTATTGATGGGAAGGCATGAAGGCTCAGTGGGTAGAGCAGTCGTCTTCGTTTTAGCAGTGCTGACACAGGTCTAGCAGCTGTCCTGTTCTGTGTGGTTTTAAGAATAATCTAGTTGAGGAAAAGCAGAGAATATCTGTACAACACTGGTAAAGATTCTGACGTTTTTGACAATGGGCACAGAAATAAAAAAGCACATCTCATGGCTTTTTTTTGTTATGCTTTTTTATTAGTCCTGGAAAACATGTAAGGCATATGGTAACATTACACACTGAAGCGTTACAAGCTTTAGAAGCCATGTGGACAACATGGCACCACGCAGTAAACCCAGAGTCAAGCACAGAAGCAGCATCAATTCAAAGGGTTTAAAAAACAAAGTTGAGACAAGAAGAGTGGTTTCAACCCGGAAAAATACAACACAAGGAAGGACGGAGTAGAGGAGCATTAGCTTAGACGTCAACCTGTTGGGTATGCCTTGTAGGAAATTACCAGTGGTGAACTCTAGCAGGAAGTGTGTAGTGGGGTGGATGTGAAGTGAGTTTCTGAAGCGTTCCCAGAGATAGGTTAAGGTGTATCGTGAATGTACCATGACAGCGCCCACACTGAAGGTCAGGACAGGGTCAAATGGCACAGGGGGCAGTGGATTGGCTTCAGTTGGCAACTTGATAGACTGGAAGAGCATTCTCCTCCCTCACACCACAGCACTACATGACTACTAAACTTGCATGGAAAGAGACAGGGATCTGTACATACGTACACACATGCCTTATTTTCTGGTGAAGTAAACATGCATCCTAGTAATGTACATGACAAGCCCAGCCAGGTTGTACTGTCTTAGCATCTCTGCAAAGTTGCTGTGATGTTGCTGCAATACAACATCTTTAAAATAACTGCTAAGGAAACAATAGCTGCAGGCAGATTGTTTGGGTTCTCAGTGTGGATGAATGAACACGGTGGCTCTGAATGAGGAAATGACCCACTGACAGCAGAGCCTCAACGTGTGACTCACAATACTATAAAGCTTACATCAAACATGGACAGTGAAAGTTTGTGCAGTGGAACATAATGATGTCACCCCAGGGCATCGCGTGTTGTTTATTACCAAATGTAAAATGTTGTGTTTTTTCTTACACGAGGAAAACCGCAGTTTGAAATGACCTGAGAAACCATATAAAAGGAAAGAAACTGACTGTGAGGGACAGCTACACGAGCCAAGACAGACTGAGGAGTAGCTCACTGTTTAAGTGCATTTTTCAACCTAAAACTACAAGCATTAATTATTAATATGAAATCCTAAACTGCAAATGTTCAGAAAATTACGACTTTATTTTACTTTGAAAAGCTGTTTTTCTTCCACGCATGTCTGAGTTGCTAAGTACTCTTGCATATGTCTGGAATGATGGGAAACCATTTCAAGATGACAAACATTGCTTCTCCACCACGGCGGAAAAGCTTTTGGGCAGAAGGCCAAAGTAGAAAGGAGTGGGCTTGAGTTTAACCAACATATCCACTTGAACCCCAACCCCAGATATGAAACACTCTTCCCACTGATGAAGCTCATCTCAAAGGCATTTTAGCTGTAGCGAACTAAGAAGAAAATGTGCAATGAAAGAAAAAATATAATCTGTTTTCCACATGTTGCATGCATGCACTTTCAAATTCCAGATGTCAAAGTAATGTTTTATTTGCTATGAATGTGTGTGGAGTGAGAAAGGGTGATATGGAGAGGAGTGTTTGCTGGCTACTGGCGGACTGTGGCTGTTTCACCAGCCAAGAAGCTCTGTGGATGCAGCACAGGAAGAGAGGAACGACTGTTAAAATCCTTGAGTGAACCGAGATCAGCTGTAAAGCGGAATTGTTGTGTCTGCAGCAGGCCAGGGCTGAGCTATATGATCAGCCAAGAGGATGGGGTTTTGTGCAGCTGTACTATAGTACTGGGATCTTTGCACAGCTGCGTGGAAACATCTGGTCCCTCACTTGCTATACAACTGATTCGGGAAAAAAATGAAGAAATCCATAGTGAGAAATACCATTTAGCTCTAGATTTGGAGGGATATTTAGACTGTTGCAAATCAATTTCTTTTGTTGGTGTTTTAAATGCACCTCGTGAAGTTCCTTTTCACTGTATTATTGTGGTTGTAAACATGTAGGAGATATCAACCTGTTCCAGTTCGACGTAAGAATCACATCTTAAAACACAGTGAAAATGATATAAATACGAAGGGGAGGCGCCTCGGATTGAGGTAAGCTGTGTGTGAGAAGAGAGGCACAGGCCTACGCTTGAGCGAGACTGCAACCTATCAACAACTAGGAATTGTGTTAAATCTTTTGCAAACATCAGCAAAGATAGTGTCAGTAGCACCCATGAGCATATGGGATACAAATCTGACACACGGAGAAGCTTTTTGTATTTTACATTTTTTTCAAGGTTGACAGAAATGCATCGAAAAACAGAATTCTCTTCATTTTCTTCATATTTTTATGCACTGTTAATATTCAAAGCATTGACAGAGGAGTATACATACAATTTGGCACACTTGGTTCAGACCAACAGAAAGACTTTGTCACATTTAAAGGAGTGCAGGTTAGCAGGTCCCCATGTAAAGGGTATGAACTTTGAACTTTAAACCCTTGGATAACAAAACAAAACAAACAAACAAAAAATATAAAGGTAAATTAAAATAACATATTAAGTAAAACATCCTTTTTTCAAAATTTTCTTTTTCACTTTAAGCGTTTGTTTCTCACATGGCACTCGAAACAGAAGCACCGTCCACAGGTTCACAAAGGGAGCCCAGCAGATTAGAACAGAACACTAACCAGAGGCTAACAGGACACAGTCACTCCCCACACCAGCATGGCGGTCGCACTCCAGCTATAGCCTGCTCCACATTTTACTTCCCACAGTCAAGGATGGATGAATGCTTTGATTTTTACTGGAGAAGTTGGCCCAGGCAGGGACTGGAAAGCTGAAAATGAGCGGACCTTCAAATGTATGTTTCTATATATATGAGTGTGTGTGTGTGTGTGTGTGTGTGTGTGTGTGTGTGTGTGTGTGTGTGCCACCTGTGCTTTCAGTGAGCTTTAGCAGATACACGGGGAGTGGATGATGGGAAACAGGCTGCAAACCTGGAGAAGAATCAAAGCCTGCGTGGGACTGGAGTGTGACTGCCATGCCTGTAAGTGCATTAAGATCAGCGAGCAGAGTGCAAAATACTAATACCAACTGTCCTCATAACACATGCCTCTTATCAGACAGGGAGAGAAATAGAATAAGAAGGGGTGTTGGATGAGAGCTACATAATACTGTAGCAGAGTAGTGTGATCAGGAAATGTGGCAGGGGTAGGGTGGGTGCTTTTAAAACCTGACAAACAACCTGAGGACACACACATCTTTTCACACACTATGGCACACCACACACAGCACATGAGGGAGGCCACTCATGCGAACACAACAACTTTTTTTTCCTTTCATTTTTTTTGTGTTTTTGTTTTTTACAAAGTTACTAGTCACCATCTGAGTCTCAACACTGAGGCCGGGCTCACAGGCACATAGGCAGGTAGATAATGTTTGAGTTCGACATCCACTAACATGAATGATTCCTGGTGCGGCCAGAGGGACTCGTGATGAAACACGAAGGATTATACCTAGTAGACTTTTGACGTGACACCAGCCAGACATAATTCATAGCGGCCATTAGGGGGAGCGGCGTGCTGTTTTAGCCAGAATACTGCTAACTGCACACATTGTCGAGACAAGATTTAAATTTCACTCTGACTTGAAAGAAATAGTTTGGTAGAGCAACACGAAACACCTTCAAAATGGTTCAGGACCACTTTTTATCATCTGGATTTCTCAATTCATTTTACACCTGTTGAAGTACTGGTAAACAGCCCTGACTGTTGGCAAACACAGGGTTAGAAAGACAGAGAAAGAGAGAGAGAAAGACAGAAAGAAAAACAGACCACGGTGCCATCTCTGACGAGCCTGACGCCTGTTGCTATGCCGACCATAGAGAGGGAAACAGAAAGAGGAGAGAGAGAGAGCAGAGGGAAGGAGGAGAGTTGAATTCAATGCTCGTCTCTCTGGTCAGGGTGATCGGCAGGCGAGCGGCCGCTGTGAAAGGAGCAGAATGCCATGGAATGCCTCGAGGAGGATCAGGGGGGAAAAAAGCCTGATCCCGAGCAAAAAAAGGACTGGTATTCACCTTCTTAACTTGCTCATTTCAGACGCTTCACTGTCTCAGCATGACAGTGCCTCTTTCATCACATTCAGATTGTGTGTGTGTGCGCATTTGTTGCTTGTTGAACAGAAACAAATTCTATCTTAATTGGCACTACACGCTTCTTGCCAACAGTTGGTCAGCTAGAAAAATCAGTAACTAAGGAGAAGGAAACCAGCAATGATTTCTGCTTCCCTATTCAATACAGCACAGAAAGGCTCATTATTATGGGAATTCATATTCAGGCAGGAGCAAAAATAACTGCATTGAAATTTGGTGGGAACACATGCACTCGTAGAGTGGCTTTCTCTGTTGCAAATTATCACTGATGCTATGTCCAATGTTAGGCCTCGCAGCATTATCTGAGCAGTCAAACAACATGATCAAAACCATGATGCAAATATCTCCAAGGGAGGTGGGGTGCTTTAACCAATCACAGGCATGTCTGACTCATACTCAGTGACATAACGAAGCATTGGACACTGGGAGACAACGTGTGGGTGGGCGTGGTTCTTTGTTTATCTGCCTGTCTTTGTGCCTTTCTGTGAGTCCGGCCCATGGATGGGGATGGGGTGATGTGGGAGGTGAGGGCGGACTCAGCACAGTGAGGGAGGGACAGGAGGTGGCAGGTGGAAGTCAGAGCAGAACAATTTAGCACAGTAGGAGTTGAGGTGCGGATGGGCCTGGGGGTGAGGGTGGGACCAGAGTGCGGACAGGGATTATGGTTGTCAAGGAAACTAATTGTAATTTGCCTCAGGCCTGGACCCTGCCCACAATCCTCCCTGACTTTCTTGTCTCGGTCATTCCCAATGAGTAGATCTTTTCAGTGATCCAGATATTTTATCAATCTCGTGAAGCAGAAAAGTACATCTGGAGCTTCTAGCGTGTTACAGGTGATTGAAATCTTTTCTTTGAGATAAAGGAAAGAACGTGTTTTTGGGGGTAGTAACAGTGGCTGGAGGCAGGCCTGAGCAATCACTGCCAATGTGGAGTCAAGAGATTGATTCAGAAGAGATGAAAGAATGACAGTGGTGTGATAGTTGTTGTAATGTCCCCTTCTAACGCCTTCCAATCATTGCTTACTGTCCATCCCCACCCACCATCCCCACCCCCACCCCATCCATCTCCATACTTACTCCCACCCTTCCCCTCCTCCCTCCCACACCACAACCCCTGCTCCCAGGACACAAACTCCCTGCTGGTCTGCTTGACTATCCATCCCCCCTCTCACTTCTCCTCCTTCTTGGGCTCTTCCTTCTTCTCTTCCTCTTTCTTCTCCTCTTTCTTGGGCTCCTCTTTCTTCTTGTCATCCTTCTTCTCCTCCTTCTTGCCATCGTCCTTCTTCTTGTCATCCTTTTTCTTGTCCTCCTTCTTCTTGTCCTCTTTCTTGTCCTCCTTCTTGGGCTCCTCCTTCTTTTCCTCCTCAGGCATTGGCTCTGTGGTGAGAATCACTTTGCCGATGTTGTTCCTCTCCTGCATCTTTCTCATGGCATCACCCACCTAGAGGAGACGAGAGGAGAAAGTTATGTAAGTAGAGATAAAAGAAGAGCTACTAAGATTTACCACATCACTACACGTCGCTTTCATTTTGTGCTTCCAATCATTTGAAGCCACAGATTAGAAACGGATCTTCCAGGAATACATTTTAATATACGGCATCTGTGAAATTACATCTGTTTAGATGAGACTTTTGAATCTTTAAAGGGAAATGAGATTGTTGGAGCAGTATACAAGAAACAGAAAAATGAAATACATAGAGGGCATAACACACACTGTATAAAGATATTTGCAATATCAGAAATGATAAATATAATTTTTAATTAAAATGTTTTTTCTTTTTCAATTCTAGTTTTCATCCGAAGTGAATCTCCAGGAAAACACATCACTTGCTGGATCGAACTGTCACTATCTCCAAATGATGCTAATTCAGTGTTAATGTAAAAATGTTTGGTTGTTATAGCTAAAGCCAGAACTTGCCAAGTCAACACTAGCATGATTGGTATTTATATTTAAAGATAAATGTATAATTAAAAGACCGGGGGGGGGGGGGGGGGGGG
>JAUMTR010000026.1:6873239-6916951 GCA_032270685.1 Microctenopoma stevenorrisi
ATGTTGAAAGTTGAAATGGCCTGTATCTTTACTGTTTTCTAATGTTAATATGAAACAGGAACTCACAATTATTTAATTACTCAAAATAGTTTCGTTTCAAATATCCGTTAGCAACAAAGGATGAATTGTTCATCTGCATCGTTCTTTCCTCGAAATTGCACATAAATAGCACAGACTTTAAAAAAAACTAAGAGTATTTCAGTTATCTACAGAAAATATCTCTATCATAATTTTTAATTTAAAACACACCCCCCCCCCCCCCCCCCCTGTAAATGATAGCAATGAGAGGACAACCCCAGCCCTACCCTCCACCTGACCACCAAGCTCTGTCCACTGTCTGCTCCTGTCTCCATCACTCCCTCCTCACTCCCAACCCCCTGTTCATGCAAGGCAGACCACCTAACGACCAATACCACGGCAACAGGGCCATCTCCTAGCAACATAAAGCCCGGCTGAAACGTGGCTCTGACGATTCAGCCACATGGGAAAGAGGGAGAGTGTAGGAGTTCGAAGTGGAGGGGTGGAAGGGTGTGGGGACAGAGAGAGCAACTGGTGTCCTTCAGATGAAGAACACGCCCCGCTGAATCTGAAAAGGAGGGAGGAGTACGTCCGGGAATGACAAGAATCATCTTTGGTGTGAATGAAAGTCACACTGAGAGGCTGAGGCTCTTTTAATGACTCCACCCACTCCACCCTTCACTGTCTAAGATCTGTCAACCTCTCTGACTCCCACCTCGGACTGGAGTGTGCTATTTTCAGCTACAGACATACCCATTATCATCTTAGGCATCGGTTCAGATGTAAAAGATGAACAAAGAGAGACCACAGGAGGCAGGAACAGCGCTAAATTCTAAATATCACCCAAGTGCATTTATTGATTAAAGAGAAAAGAGTCACAATGGAGGAAAGACTGAGATGGATGGGGTCAAGGCGTGACATTTGTCATTTCACTTTGTAATAATCAATCAAATATTTGATTAACTCTCGCCCTGAAGCATTTTAGTGATCGCTGTTTGGAGACTTCCCCCACAAAATGTGTACGCACCAAGCAACACTAAGATATACCTTCATCTCTCCACTGTATCTCCATGCTCTTTCCATGTCTCTTTTTCATACTTCAGGGTCCCTCCCTAAGACAGACGCACACGCTGACTAAAGGATGTCGCCATAGCAACAAGAGAGAAAAAGCAAAAAAAAAAAAAAAAAAGATGCACTGTGAGAAGAGAATACAGAGAGACAGAGAGGGAGTCAGTAACCTAAAGACAGAGGGAAAGCGTCTGATAAAGAGAAGGCAGATGGAGAGGCAGAGAAAGAGCGTCAGCTGGCAAAGAAAGACATCGGGTGTTTCTCTCTGGCCACAGCCACACAGGCCAAAATACCGATCAGCTCCGACTCTGACAACAGAAGATGTCAGTCTCTGACTCCTCTTTCTCTCCGTGTTTTTCACACTTTCTCTATTCATATCTGCTAGCAGTGTTAATTTTTGTCAACAACAATCTGACTCTGTCTGGCTGAGGGAGTTATGCTAGAGGAGACACAGAGCTTCTTGTGGAGAAAATTTGCTTGATGAATGCGAGTCTTGCTGAATACAGGCCACACCCAGCTCCAGCAGACTCCACTATGAAACGCACAGACCCACCCATTCATTAAAACACATATGCCACACCGAATTATGATCATTCAGGTGCATGTTGATGCAATCAAATAAAGATCAAGTGCTACAACAAAATATTGGCTCACAGTATATCATTATATCCTACAGCTGTGATCAATATAAAAGATCATATTGAAATTTGTATCATTAAGTTTTAGGTTATATAAGAAGAAAAACAATCCACTTTATTGTCATTAATACATTTCTGCAGATTACAACAAAATTTTTTCTCTGCATTAGACCCATCCCCCCTTGGGGGGAGCAGTGAGCAGCCACAGGCGCTCAGGGAGCTAGCGCTGGGTGTCTCGCTCAGAGACACACCTGGTGTGGGGGATGGGCTGGGTGACTCAGCTGGGAATCAATCCCGCTATTCCTGCATCCCAGCCCTCTGCCTTAACCACGGAGCTACCAGGCCGCCTGTATAGAGCATTTAATCAATCCAGACATTCAAGATGTAAATGGGGAAAGTGACCTGTTCAAGATGCCAAGTGGAGTCGATGTGGGGCTTGATCTTGCCCTGCTTGTGAAGATCCAAAATGATATTCATGGCCTGGGTGATGAGCTCTGTCTCCCCGTCAAGGTAGCCCAGGTGGAAGCCGCACACAGACTTGTTCCCCTGGATCAGACTGAGTGTGTGGATGGAGAATTGGTGGTACCAGTTCTTGGCCACGGCGATCAGGTTCTTCTTCTGACCCGCCAACATATTAGCCGCACCTGACAGAGGAAGAATGTCAAAAGAAGATATAAAAATAATTCTCTGATGATAAAGTGTTTAGAAGCCTGGTTCATTCTGTAGTATCAAATAATCTTTCCCCACTTTCACTTTCTCTCTGACCTTATTCCACTCCAATGATATGACATTTTATAGACCAATCAATCGCAGACAGTGATAGCACACTGATTAATATTTAGTGACAATAACACTGTTGCCCTGTTCGATGCTGCTACTCATTAGTACTGGTTTAGATTTTTATTCTGCCTCTCTTCTACTGAACTGTCACACACATGTATGTCTCCCACCCTCAAAAACCTCCTCAGCATGTGAGCTCTCTCTATCAACACATTCCCATCTTATCCCCTCGTTCTCTGTCCTTGTCTCTCTCAGGGGAACCGGGGAACATAAAGCTTGCTCTGAGAGAGGAGAGGAACCAAGCCTGCTACACTGAAACACATTCCAGGTTTCGTGTGGATAGAACGCCTATTGTCCTTCCATGCATACTTCTAATACGCTGGAAGAGAAGCAGCCAGCACGGAGGGACCGTGAAGATGGGGTGGGGCTGGTGGGTGCTGTAAGGGTGAGAGAGGGTGAATGGGCAAGGGTGGGGGGCACCGTGCTGGGTGGTGGGTTTTTGTGCAACATGCAAAGGCAAGGCCCTGTTCTCCATAGATGCCGACCCCACCCACTGTTGCATGCATGCCGGTTCCAGATTGGCATCGCAACAGAGCAGGCTTAAAGGCCTTCCCACGGATGACACACAGCACACTGAGGCCATGGACGTCTGTAGAGAAGTCCCACTTTCCACCAGGAAGCAACTGTATTCAGTGGCAAATGCAGAAACCCACTAGTATTTCATACAATGCATTTGTATTATTACTCTGCTGGGTTTTTTTGTTTATTTTTGTCCAAATTGAAATTGTAATTCAGTGTATAATTGACTAGGAATTATAATACATAGCTAGTAAGCAACACCCTTTTTATGGGTCTTACTGTTATGCTAGCTTTAAGCTTCATTAGCCATTGTGCTTCCTACTATTCTGTATAGCACTACTAACACTACTTGTAGCCTGTTAGCCTATTTTATGGCATAAAAATCTAAAGGAGAAGATAAATGATGTTGTTTGTGGGAATTGAGTTTTGATATGTATTTGATAAATGTACTTGTTCATTTGCCTGAGATGTGTGGATAATCGCTTCAGTTGGTGAAATTGACAATCATTTTTCTTCCCAGATGAGCTGTCTTCAGCTGAAGATCACAGAGGATTCGAATAGAGAACAACTGTTTAACACACACGCACAAAGATTTTCTTTTGACCTACCATAGGTGATAAGTTTGCCCATGGGCTTCAGAAGGTTGTAGGCCTTGTGGGTGTCTGATCCACCAAGAGGGTCCAGTATTATGTCCAGTCCTGTAGCAGGAGAGAGAAGGAGGAGACAGTTTGAATTCAGAGAGAACAGTCTGCCAAATCTTCCCCTCTGCATGCCAGAGATCACTAGGAGTACTGAGTGTAGCCAGGTTGTGTCATGTTTGCATGAAGACAAACCCGTACATACGCCAAGAGAGGAGGGGAGAGTGTGGAGAGAACCTGTGTTTACGTTTCATTCGTTTTTCCACTGATAAGACGAGCGGGATAAAACATCTCTTCGTCATTGTCCATTCCACCCGTTAGTGGACAGAATAACAAACCCACGTCTGAGCAGATGGTAAAGGATCTAACTATGAAGTCTTCTCTGTGGCTTATTAATGTCTGGCCATGTAAGCTCAGCCTTAATGATGTATCTTTGTGCCTTAGGGGACTCCTCAAATTGGGCTACCCCTCCTTGCTCTGTTAAACCCTGGCTCTATTGATTATAGGAGGCTCACAGCAGGATTCTGCCTTGACCACAGCGCAGATGAATTGACAAAGAGCCATAGACAGAGGGAAAGGTAGCTTCACATTGATCCAGGCTCCTAACTAGATACATTCTGTCTAAAGTGTCAGTTCTCTTTCTTTTCCTCTGCATCTCTGTGATGTCTGTCTCACCCGTCGCTACAAGGAACAGTGACGGATTGAAGAGGGGACAATGAAATAGGCCCCCAGCAAATTTAACAGTTTCCATCCTGCTAGAATCTTAGTCGTGGGTGAAGGAAGAAACAGGAAAGCAGTGTTTTCTGTGAGTCCAGAGCCACATCTACATAAAACTCTGCAGATGCATATTGATGGGGATGAAAATTTGAACAGTCAATACTACGTGAAGTGAGTTTTGTTACATGTTGTCAGACCAGTCGCAGTGTTTGCACTTTGTCTAACACTTATCAACAAATCCTGCAGCTGCACAGTATCGCTGCGTGCCAGTGGCAGTATATTGGTCTGGAGTGTCTCATGAAACAACTTCAGTGAACCTGCGCATTGCTGTGAACCCCAATAGCAGGTGAATAGTTCTGAAAGTTTACACTGAGCCAAATACGTAACATTATTTCTAGCTGTAAGTCCATGAGCACAAATCTGCATATGTGAATCATTTATCTCAGTGCAGTTGGTCAAGTTTCTCACCTTTGGGACTGATCTTGCGGACTTCCTCCACATAGTCCTTAGTGCGATAGTCAATGGCATGTGTGACTCCCCCCTGGCTGATGGTCTCATGCTTGCTGGCTGAAGCAGTTCCAAACACAGTCACGTCCTTCACTGTCTTGCACAGCTGGGTAGCTGCGATGCCCACACCACCTGATGGAAGAGGGGCAGCCATTTATGGAGCAACAACACCACTAGATGAAGCTCAGCTAAACAGGGCGGCTGTCAAAGACACGAGACAATAATTCCCTCTCCAGACTAATTCTATGGAAGGTAAATGTGATTTGCATTTTTTGTGTCACAAACAAGCCAATCAATAGCAGCATGGATGTGTTTTGCTCAGGGGTATGTAAAGAGTGCATTAAACACAATCACATTATCCTAGCTGGGCTGGGGAGAATAGACACCCACACATAGATGCAGAGACACACACATCCTACTCTGAAGAAAGTAGGCATTGTAGCTCAAATGACACATTTAATTTTTGGTTTCCTTATTCAAGATAACCCGTCTAAAATTCCTCAGGACAAAAAAAATGTAGCTGTTTTGTTAGGAAAGTAGAGCTGGATGACATTCTATCGCAAATTACATAAACATGGCTCCTTATAACAGTGCCAGCTGAAAACAAAACATGCTACATTGTCCAAGATAACTTTTAAGGACAAAGTGCTGCGATTCAGTAGATGTTTTGGATATCTGTGTTTGTGCCGTGTGTACATTACTGTGGCAAAAGCTTTAGCCAGTGTTTGTTAAGCCAGCCAGAGCAAGAACTAATAGGTTACTGATAAGCAGTAGCTTGTTTGAAATGGAGGCTGACTAGAGGACTTGAACTGAAAGGCATCTATAAAGGTCACTCATGCCTGACCAAGTAAAGAGCACATCTTATCTGATCCCACAGTATAAAGCAACACATGCATTTGAATAACATCAATTTTACAGGCATAGCTGGGATGCTGAACAGGTTTGGATTAAGTGAATGATAAAAAACATGATTCGCTTGCTTACGCATGCAACTAAAGCCGACGTTTCATAAGTGCAATAGTCAGAAAGACAGGAAGACCCACACGCATGCATATGTTAGATTGCATATGTGCATTCGATTAGATTTGTGCACAAATAACCAAAATAAATGTGAATTAAAAAAAAAAGAATCTACATTTATACTACATTGAAACTGAGATAGGGCATATTAATTCATGAATTATACATTTTACCACAGCTGTGTAGAGAAACAGCCATAGTCTCTGTCAGTAGCCATGTGTGTTACTGCACTGTTCAGCCATTAGGTATATTTTACAGTGCTGGTAAACAAAATAATTGTCAACAGTTTGCCTTTGTTGCACGGTGATATTATATATAGCATCAAATTCTGGTCTCTTTATCATGGCTAAATGATTCTGAGCAGTGAACCAGTTGAAATGCACAATTTCCTCAGCAACATCCTGACAGTTACTCTCCGAGGCTGCATTATCACATAAGACCATCACTGACACAGCCCAGAAAAATGACCTGAGACTTGATTAGATGATTAGATTAAAGCCAATTCAAATGATCCTCTTTATTGATCGCTGAGACTAGAAAAAAGGTGAATTTCTGGTTAGATCATAGTCATTTTTTAAACCCCTTTCTTGCTTTGTTACATAAATGCTCCCCCATAAAATAAATAACTTGAATACACTTATCCTCAGCTTCAATGTAAAGATCAGAAATCATTTCATATGTGTTGCTTTCATTGGAAAGCTTAAGATGATGTGAGATGACTAGATCAGTCTGCATTACTATAATCACACCTGCTGATACTGAGGGGAGAACTGGTGACAAAACAAAATCAGGGCTGTTGCATGTAAGTGTTGCGGCTGCATTATAACAGCACCATCTCTCTCTGTCCTGTGAGAAACCAAGTTTGTGTTGCCAAGGAAACCTTGGTCAAATTGCTGCCAATGACTGAACAAAGGGAGCCATTTTGTTTCATTGACTGCTGTTGATTTGAGCATAAAGTAGTATTTTGAACGCAATCACAAGTTTGCCATTAGCTTATATTTGATAGACTGGGTCATATTTAGTGGGCATTGAGCTGTCGCAGTCAACACAGCTACCTGTAACTATGTGAGTGTTAGTAATAGGTAATTGACAATGGATGTATAGTGATCTATAATAACAAATGTACCTGTCATGTTAATTGCATAAATGTTTTGCACAAGCATTTGACACATGGGTTAGATGAGTACACAAGGAGCTGTTTAAGTTGGGTAAAACGGAAAAAAGGGAGGAAATGTTGAATAAAGAAAAAGGTTGAAGAAAGGCCCAACAGGATGATGCCACGTATTTACAGCCAGGCACATATAAACTAATATTTAACTACTGCTACTCTCATAAACACAGGGATTTCCCTTCTGTATCATAAAGTCAGTGAGCAGTGGGAAAACAATCTCTGCAGAGCTCTGTCTTTACTGTTATCACTGCTACTTTCCAATCAGGACATAAATTATTAGTCAGATGACAACAGACCAAAACAAATGTCATTTGTATTATCTTTGTTTTGTAAAAATGTGTTTCCAGTATAAGAGATAACCCAGAGAGGAAGAAGGTACCTGTATCTGAATCCCTTGAAAACAAACTCCTGATCTCCAATCACAAGACTGCTGAGCTGTGCCAAGAACCCCTTACCGCACCCCAGACCTCACCTCACTTCAAAATTCAATACACACAAAGTCTCTCTCTCTCTCTCTTTCACACACACGTCCATACATCACCCAAATCACAAAAGAAAGAGAACTGCAGCCATTCAAGTGACAATATTTGTATCTATTGATCTTCACAAATATGCACAATAGAACAGAATATTAGCCTTTTAATAACCCAGTGTTTTAATTGCGGTTGTTACGTTGGTTTCCTGACGTCTAGTTGCTCCCTCTATGTCTACTTCTTTCCACCAGATTCGTGTCTATTGGAAAGGGTAGAGTGTGATTTAAGACCATCCACAAACACTTACCCTCTGCCTAGGGAAGAACAAGCAACTTAAGCAGAATTCTTGCTACTAATTGCATTTGTTCTGCTCAAGATTCAATTGAATTGTTTACACTTGTAATTATTACGTCAAAAAGCGCCAACCTATCTTTATTTCCTCTCTCTCTCTCTCTCTCTCTGGAGAAACAGGATTCACAGTAGGGTTTTGTCTTTCCCTGAATCCTTACAAACTCAAATTTTGGCACAATTTGCTCTTGGCTTCCATAACATGACTGTTAGGAGCGAAGAGGAATTTTCCCCAAAACAGAGTGGAATCCAGACTGACACTGAAGCCACTGTTATTGCTCCACACCCAGAGTTCCACAGCAGCAGGGGTGGGTGGGGACATCAGAAATGTTTTTCATAAAGAAATAATGGGATGGACATTACGTCTGCCTCATCCTGTTCTATCTCTGACTCTACATTCAAGCAACGTGGTCACCGTAAGCCCATATTCATCTACGTGATTATCTCAGGTGGGAGTCACGGGGCGGCTGGTGGCTACTGTCAGAGAGATGACCGGTCCCCCCTTGTCTGTGAGCTGCTGTTCTCCTTTGTGAATTCGTCTGCATTTATTTCCACTTCTCTTTAACTACTCTTAAGGCGTCATTAGCTCCGGGTAGCAACGGCTGACAAAGAATGAAATACAAACGTGGATCCAAGTATCCTTGTATCCCAGCCCGCCGTGGTAGTGTTACAACATCAACATGCTGAATCGAATAAATAACATTTTATTGCTACTCTCTGCATCATTCATCTATAATGAAGTTCAAATATGAATCTCAAACGGGAGATGCGGTTAGCTGTTTGTGGACATGTACTCTTGAACTATTACTGTGCATTATGTAACTCTAGTGTTTTTTTTTTTTTGGATGACTTGGTAAGTGTGTGCACTCACACACTGTGGGCTTGAAGAGGTTTAATGTGCTTTCTCTGATGGTGAATTTGTCTCTGTGCAGATAAGAATTACAGTGTGAGTGAGTAAAACAACAACAACAACAACGTGCTTTCGTTGTGAGTGAAGACAGTCTCTCTGTGATTTCCTGAGTATGTGATTCTCACACTGCTAACTGGCACAAACACAGCTAGAAATGCATCTACATGTATAGACTATATTCCTCTAACATCTTTCCTTTTATAAACCCAGCTGCAGAATGAAATATGAGCTGGTGCACACTTATCCTGTTATACCACAAATTCACACGTAGACCGGCACAAACAGGTGCCCTGACAGAGGTTTCACACACACCTGCCTGTATGTGGTGGTTAGGGTGGGGGTGGATGGGGTCATTTGTCAACGGCTGCAGTGATGAAAGCGCGAGAGAGCAATGTGATTGGCGGCTTAGGTTGGAGGTTGCCCTGGTTTCCCTCTCCTATCAGTGCAGCTGATCTGCCGCCGGCAATGCCAGGCCTGGGGAACACAGAAACGGTTCAACCACGCAGCCCAGACTCCCGCTTAGTGGTCAGACTGAATTAGCATTCTCTAAACTAGGGTAAGACCTCCTGAGCAGACAGACATGGGGATGAGAAGAGGAAACCATTTTCAGCGCACTTCAGACTCTTATCGTGAGGCTCAGGAACAACGGAATTAAAAACATGAAGCATGTAACTACACTTGAGTTAGTGTTTAAAAAGCAAATGACTTTGTTTGCTGGTAAATAATAGATGCAAAAATAATGTGGACTCGAGTCTTGGGAGAAATAAAATACAAATAAATCTTTATGTCTTTCATCAGTTCTTCGTGCGCTGAGGGCTCATATGCCCGAGGCCCTACTTGCAGTTCTGACAACAGTCATGACGATCTACACCAGGATGTATCCCTCATTCAGCAAACCCAGGAGATCCAGCCATCTGTTCCGCATGTTTGAAGCATTCACAGGGCCCTTCCAACACTAGTAATACATTTTTCAGATTTGACTACGAGTTAGGAGGAGGTTTCAAGGCGTTCATGTGCTGCATAGACAATGCTAAGTGCAGGTACAACAGATGGGCAGCTCCACGAGGAAACATATGAGTCTTTAATATTTAAAAAGTCAAAGCTTTTGAAAAGCAACATAAATATGCCAATAATAATTAGTGTGACAAGAAACATACGACCAGAATATTGTGAATGACTTCAGTGTCTGTGGCTCCTTTGTTGCTTGGTATTACAGTGGTGAAGCCTTTGGAATTTATAATAGCTCTGATTTACAACTGGCTTAGAGCCAGCTGTCATATTAAATAGAAAAGAATTTTTTAAAGAGAAAGGGTTCAACTATAACATATCATTAACCTGTAGTTTAACATTATCCAGGACAGACCCTGGTTTTGATGTTGAACACTCAACAATGAGGATATCATAAAAAGAAAACTTTGAAGCAGGAATTTACCAGAGGAAGAATTACTTCCAGAACCAGTCGGTCAGCTCTATAGATTAACAAGGATTTAACTCCTCAGCCGTGACTGCTGCTCTTTTTTGTTTTTGTTGCACCTGGAAGCCCCTCACGTCAAGTTCCAGATAATCCCATACACATGGCACAAGATCTGGCAATAAAAGAATTTATGGAAACCATCAATTAGCAGGCTGGGAAAATACAAAGTGGAATTGGATTAAGTACGTTTGGAATCTAAAGCATTAACCTCTAAGTCACTGCTGTGGAATTTATAACATACGTTATTTACTAGATTAAACACATCTTAGTGGTTTTAGGGAGAACACAGGAACCAGCAGAAACCTCTGACAACTTGGTGTAAAAACGTCTTAATCAGACTGAGGCCAAGAAGCTGCATAATCAGATTAACTGACGACACGAAATCCAAAATCGTATTATGCATTCCACATCTGCAACACAATGCGTGGCACTCGCTGGGCTACAGTCACTCGAGATCTCATAAATAAAACACAAGTGGACAAGCAGCGGAGCCCCATATGTATGCAGGAATGTGCAGTGTGGGTGTGGTGTTGGGTGGCTGGCCAGAGTTCATAAACATTAGGACCAGTTCAGGGAGAGGGCAGAGAAAAGGCTGTTGGCTTAGCATAGTGGAAGACCCATGAGATATATCCAAATGTCGCTCAACTGCAACCTCCGCCCAAACCCTCAAGGGAAAACAAAAGGGGAAACATGCGTTCGTTCCCCGATGACGATGACTAGAGCACGGATATGGCGAGGTCACGCAGAGCGAGCAGAGGGTTGGGGGAGAGAGGAGGAAAACGGAGGATGCAGATGTGCGGTGCGACGGAGAGGAGAGGCACGCTGGGAGGAAATACAACAAGCTATTGTTTGGAGAGTGGGGACAGGAGCAGACCCACGAGACAGACAGCTGAGGACTAATCACTAGAGTTAACTTCTACACACACACACATAAAAACATGACTGACAGATGCTATTCAGGGATTTGGTACTGAACGTACAGGATAAAGATCACCTCACTTCTAAGAAATTTGTTTTTACAAAGAGATGAGTTGATGTGGCATCACTTGCCCACATGGAGTAAAACGGAGGCGAGAAGCCATCCATCCCTCTGCTAAGCTCCCCTAAAGGGTTCCCCTGTGCTTTCACGAGTGATCATTTGAGATCAAATTTAAGACCATGACGACCATCCAATACTCCAGTGCAAAAGTTTAGCATATTACCTAAAGCTCACAATTAATATATTTGAGAATTACATTTTGAGCTAATGAAGGATTGTGTATATTCTCCTTGTCAGCACGTTTGTGATTTCTTACCCTAAAACTAGAACACTGAGCTGCTAGATTTAGAATTATTCTAAACATCTTGTTGGGAATTGAAAAGACAGTGACAGCAGAAGAAACACATTTCAATAATTAAATTCATTCAGAAATTATAATAAAATTTCATGGTCTCAGGGGACAAAATAATCTAAAAGCAATTGAAAGAGGGCTGATAATATTTCTAAATTGATTAAATCAGTGACTTATGTCCGTATTATGAGAATAAACAGGTCAACCATGAGACAGGCCACTGAGGTTGATGCCCTCAAGCGTTTACTAGAAAGATGTACTGATGAAGAGATTTATCTCTCCAACCAAAGAGTTGACAGCTATTGCGATAAGAAGCTGTTAATCTAAAGAAGCGTGCAATAAAAAATCGGACTGGTTTTAATCGTAATTACCTAACCATACCCTGTGACTCATGGCGAAAACAAATCACTGTCTTGTGTACCGCTGCTACTTCTTAACTGCGCAAACGAGCCGAGTTAATCTCATGCAACAGCTCCCCGTTTTATCTCAGCTCACCATAAACTGATCTAACAGGAATGCAGTTTTACGAGGGCATGTCTGGCACACGAAATCACTCACTGTGGCTGAAGATTAAACTTCGTATGCAATCATCGGTTGCAACGTCTTGTGAGACAGTCTGACGGGGCAAAGTAAAGCCATTTCAGGTTTGGCTGCTTTGTAAAGCCAAAGCCAACAATTTGAAGACTTGACCTGGGACATTGTAACAGACATTGTTATTGTCTGTTACAATTATGACATACAAAAGACATATTATGTATGTGGTTTAATGGGGTGCTCACTAGAGCTGTGGGCACGGTTGAGTAGCACTACAGAACTGTTTCATAACCTAAATAGAAAACCACACTGTAATTCTACTTAGAATTGATTTTTCCCCCAATATACATAGACATTTGTTCAATATTTTTGAAGGCATTGTGAAACGGGGGGCTTTAGCTAAGGCCTCGGTAGTGTGATGTGTTCCACATCTTCATCCAACGCACTGCAGCCACATCTGAATGGGTCACACTTACAACTGAGGTTAGATAATACCTGAGAGCAGTGGTTCCACAGAAAAGTCACACTCTTCACAAAGGGTTGCAAGATAAATCTGAGGTGTGAGGGAAGACTGACATATATACATACAGCTGTTCATAAAAATCTAACCCTGGAAAACTACCATTATTTTAGGATTCAATAGGATATTCATGTGAGATATGGCAAACATATCCTAATTTTACCCCCAAAATGTGAACATTTAACTGCAACCATCGTCCCCACATTAAACATTTGGTGTAAAATATCATAAATAACTGACACAATGTCTGTTACAATGTCCCAGGTCAAGTCTTCAAATTGTTGGCTTTGGCTTTACAAAGCAGCCAAACCTGCTAACGTAAAAGCTGGAACTGTTGGGACTGGAAAAAACAGTTCCAGCGTAGGAACATATTCAGTAAAATGTAGTAAATACTAAAAACCTTAAGACGTGACGAGGCTGACAGGTACAGGCACACGCACACTCACAATGTTTCTCTCTCTTTCTGGTATGTTTGATTTCTCTGTTCAGAGCGCACCAGGAACCATTTTTCGACTGAGTCAAGGATTTGCCCCCCCCCCCCCCCCTTCTCCAACACACACAGCACCACATGAGCTGTGCAGTCCCATGATGCAGGGGAATGGTGTTAAGCATCTCACTCAGTAACACCTTTTCCACACAAGGTACTACGTATACTGTCTATATCTACATCCTATAATACCTTCTGTTATAGATTTAAAAGAACGGGTTCACAACTCCCATAAAGGCAAAAAATCTTTAAAGAGCTGAACAGCACAGTGCTGCAGAGCATAACACTTTTTAAATACAGTATGCGAAGAATGACAGAGAGCAGGAGACTGTTAAGCAAATGTTTTTGTCATAGCCTCAGCAATGTGCTTTTACAATCCTGATGTCCAGGCAGCTGGTGAGCCAAGGCTGGCAGCGCGCCCTGACAAACCAGAGACGCCGTCTCAACCAAACCAGCGGGAAAAAAGTGTTTTCCGCCACACTTCCACTATTACTCTTCCTCCTTTAGCAAACACGAGAGAAGAAAGTGTGCATCCAGAGGCATCAGCTTGATGATATGGTACACGCAAACATTTGGGATTCCTCTGTGGACCACAAGTCCCACAACTATGAGTCTTTTAGCTGTCAGTCAGCTTTGGGGAAAACGACAGATTCATGTTACTCTTACAGATTCATCCATTTTTCAGAGTTGTTGTGTTGTTGTAATAACACCATGGGATACGTGCACATTTGTGGGCAGCCTCTCGGCCAATTGTTGTCTCCCACAGAGAAAAGAGGCTCGGGTTTCAGTGTGTGCTGTACACGCCTGAGACATTTACACTCGCGGCTGCTGAGAAGGATGCCTTTCTGACTGCCTTTGTGAATACGAGGAAAAGTCAGAGGTGTAGATTGAGACTGAATCATGACTTTTGGCTAATGCTCTCCCATATTCTCCAGCTGGACCTATTGTGTAAACGCAGCAAAAACTAATTCTATCAGACTGCTTCACACCCCAAAACAGGTGCTCTCTTACTCCCTCAATCCCCATCTTTCTCCCACCCACTCACTCTGAACTTTGGCCTCACAGCGCAGGTGAGAGGTGCTGCAGTTTTAGTGCACTCACTAAACCATTTCTCCTCAGACTGGGCCTTCTCTAGAGGCCACAGTTAATACAGCAAGGTTCGAGGATAATACGAGCATAAGTATGACGTGTGGAGGAGATTAGGAAGATAAGGTGTGGTACTTTGAACGCTAAAGAGAGTTTCCTTCACAATGTGATGACATTCTGCAGATTTCAAAATGCATGCAGAGCATTCTCCATAGAGACTGCTGCTGCTGCTTTTCTGAGTTCGTTTCAGTTGCTGATTGCTGTTAGCAGACCTCGCTTTAAATGTTCTTTAAATGTGGTTTTCAGTTGCGGGATTACAACATGAAATTAGAAAATTGAGTCAATGAGTTAATAATAGCGGCAGACAAAGGTAAACCAATGTTTGTCTTAGAGTGTGACTCAGTTCAATGACCTTTTCGCAGAGACTGGCATAAAATCAAGTGTGTGATCTACGTGCATGTCTGCTATCCTTCTCTGACTTAGTCTCAGCACCTGCAGCAGCATGGACGAGGACGCTCTGGTTAGGCCGCAGGTTGCCAAAGTCAAACAGCATCATATAGGCAGTGATATAGTTGACAGGAAGGGCTGCTGCCTCCTCGAAGCTCATGCCCTCCGGGATGAGGAAGGTGTGGCTCGCTGGCACCACTGCCACCTCCTGCCAGAGTCCGAAGCGGTTCAGCACCATCACCTTATCACCGACCTAGAACAAAAAAAAAAGCACAAGAAGACACAGGCAGGTTTAATTTCAAAACAGATTGTTCAAACCATGTTTTCTTGGTTCGATATTAAAATCCGTTTGATGAATTATTTAAGTGTGACAAACATGCAAAAACCCCAAACGGTCCTGTCATCTGCAGCATCATCGCTTCTTTGGTGCAGTGGGAATGATGCAAGTCGTGTAGAAGCAATGGTAAGAGTGTGGTTTACTGTTTCGCTTGGTAAACATGCAGGCACCTTGTCCAACAAACCTCAAAGAGTTTGAGTGCGAGGAAACAAGGAAGGCAACCTCAGCAGAGTAATAATATTTAGACTGAGCTATATCGGCCTATTACAATAGTTCTAGTTTTAAGTTAAATTCTCAGGTATATGACAGAGGTAATGGAACAGAGAAAGAGGAAAGATATTTAAAGCATTGTGCTGAATATTTAGGATTTTCTTCCTTGACCACAGTGAAGATGTTAGAAATGCTCCCGATCACCACTTTCCCATTATCTGCTCCCAAATGCATCCTTATCAAAGCAGGATCCTCTGATTCACCACTGTCTCTTTCCAGAAGGACAAGCCTCCATCTAAACTTGCCCCCCGCGCCGTCACCAACCAATCAGTAGAGTCCACTCGTGGGACACAGGAAACAGAGACGACTTCAGAATTCCAACTCTCTTCCTGTTTTCTTCCTCCCCTTTATCCAGCCCTCTCCACACAGGCCTCACACCGTTTCCATTCTCCTCACTTTTTCTCCTCCCTTCTTTCTCTTTCACTTCCTGACTCTTTTTCCTCTTATAACTTTAGACCGTCTTCCTTCCCTTTACTCCAGTTCCTGTCTCATCCTGTCTGCGTCTCAGTCTCGCCGCTTTCTTTGACACACTCTCTTTCATTCCTATTTCATCCTCCACTGTCTCATCCTGCCTTTACCGTCTTCTTTCTCTTGCAAGGAGCGTCCAGTATCACCTCTTTCTCATCAGTGACACAGGACAATGGGCCCCATCTTCTCCACTGGCTTCTCTCCACTCATCAGAATCCCTGCCAGATTCTTCCCCATGGCTGAGCAAAAGACAAGCTCTCTCCTCGTGGGAACAAACCCTCTCCACCGGGGCCTCTCTAATGGTCTGGAGGGAGCCACGCGTCTCACTGTGTAACCACTCCAATTAGAGAGATCTCCCTCTCTCTTTCTCTTTTCATGCCCGCATCTTTCTGTCTGAGGCCGAGTCATTTGGTTTACTTTCAAAGTACGATTTCACTTTTTCACCACGGGCTACTTCGCTATCCTTCCCTTTGTTAATGACACTAATTCCCTCCACCCCGCCTCCACTGCTCATTCTCCTCTACTTTTGGAGTCCTCAAATTCATCAACCTCGCTGGTTTAATTGGAGGTACGGTGTGGCACAAATCTATAAGACAGAGGAGTTCAGGCTTTCACAGGAAACACACAAACATGACTCACACATCACATTCAAATGCATCCGCAGCTATTCTTCTGTGCCCACGTACAAAAGCATGTGAGTTACTGTCAGTCACACAGAAACTGGTTTGGAACATTCAAGGCCAAATAAACCAGCCTTGTAACACTTCTGTTACAACATATTCACAGTGTGACACTGGCACACACACACACACACATACACACACTTCTTGAGTTTCCTTTCTCAGTCTTCATGCCACTGCATCAAATGTAGTCACAGTTGAGGTCAGGAGTGCGGGGGCGCTGAACAAAGACACTTCCAGTTAACTGTATGTGAATGGATTTAATCAGATGGTGATTCAATTTTAGGGTATGCGGGCGAGTCAGCTGCTTCATGGCTAGGAGCTTTGATGATCTCAGCAAAAAAAATATGCATATTATATATAAAAGGATGAACAAGATTTCTGATACAGAGTCAGGTTGGGGGAGAAGATGGAGGTTAGATGTAACACCCACACAGCCTGCATGGCTCCTGTAAATGTAATTAAAAGGAAACATAATATCTCCCTGATATCAGCTTAAGTGTTCTTATGATTTAACACACAGCTTGTTTGAATTTAAGATCCCGTCCACGCCCTGCTTCCATACAGCCACAGCAATGGACAGGAGAGTCTGTAGCATCTACATGGTGTTTTACTGCACTTAACCGTGCATCTGACTACCTTTACATGCTAACACACATATATATGATTACCATACTATCTCATATATATCGTGCTGTCAGAGCTTAATGATTTTTGGAAGAATCTATGCAACTTTTCATCTCAGGAAGGTCCTAAATGTATTCAAAGGACACTGAAAAAAAAAACAGTCTGAACGACCCTCACCGGATAGTTTAAGACCAGCTGTCTGCAAGCCATGTGAGAGCAACTCTAAAAGTAGTGATCCCAGTGAAGGGGACACATAGGAAGGAGGAGCGGGACAGAAAGGCAGGTTCAGATGTTCTGACAGACAGAGTGGTGTAAAAGAAGAGTGAACAGAGCGAGAGGACCTCAATGATTCACTGTCAGTACAACAGACAGAAGTATACAAATGAAAGCGAGATAGAAGGAAGGAAGGAGGGATGGAGGAAATACCAGACTGACAATGTGGGCCAGAGGGAGGTAATTGAAAACATATGGGTCAGATCTTACCAAAACTCACCAGGAGAAAGCATGAAAAAATTAGAAAAATGCAGGTCTAGGAAAAAAAAGTGCTGATGTTTTTTGTGAGGGGGGGGGGGGGGGGGCTTCAGTGTGATTTGTGATTTTTTCCCTCGTCCCTCGCTTTCTCACTGTCACGCTTCTTCCCTGCACTCCCTCTTAGGTCATTTTGGGCGAGTTCACTGTAGTATTACTTCACTCAACTTTATTGTCCCTCCATGGGACACAGGCATGATAAATACACAGAGAAACAGCAGAGGCACAAATCTTCCGCTTTTATTTGATAAAAGCCTCCCAAACGCCTCTTCTATCTGCGAGGAAAGCCAAGCACTATTGAGACAGTGAAAAGATTCAATAAAAATCAGTACCCCTTTACTTAACCACTGTTGTTTATGTTCATGCATTATCCAATTAAATGGAAAACGTATGTGGATCAGACACTGGGACGCATCCATCAGCTGTATGCCTTTGTGTGAGGGGGACAGACACATGAGCAGACTGGTAGAGGAATAGAGTGATGAGCCTCACAAAGATCCTGTGCCATCGGTGGTCAGCACATTCCCTCTGAGCTAGCTGCCAAACAGACCTCAGGGATCTCCAGCTATTAGGAAGATTGGCTTTTAATTCTATAAGCTAAGGTCTGAGTGCGAGGCCTCGACGACGAGACGTGTTCGCGCATGTGCGCGTGACCTTTAAATCCGATTTACATTACTGACAATGTGGAAAGAAGCTATAAAGTAACACAGGGGTCCTAACCGACGAGTCCTGCCTGTTATTGACTGACCCATCTGTAATCATATTGCTATTACTGCGCATAGATTCTCCACTTGACAGACAAACGAGCCACTCCCAGCCACGCGCACTGACTGTGCCCTCTCGTCCCACGGGGTTATCCTCAGATTTTACCTAAAAAAAAGACATGGTGCTCCTACAACAAAAAGCGTGACTCATCACTAGGTGATAGGAAGCATTTAGGCTCTACCAGAGGACACACAGCGCTGTGATCCATCGATGTTAGAGGGCGACAAAAAACCACATCATCCCTCGTGCTCGTTTTATATGTTTGACAGATGGGTCTGGACTGTACTCGCGATTTACTGATGACTGTAAATATTGTCGGGACACAGCAGAGGCGACAGCCACAGTTTTGACAAAGAAGGCGAGTGGTGCCGCTTCCTCACATCGCACCACGCTGTCTGTTGCGCCGCGCCGCGCCCTTTCTGCGTTTGTGCGCCACCGTCGCTCCCGCAAACAAAAGGCGTCGGTGACGCCGCTCGCTCTCCGCCACCGGTGTCAAGTGAGGCCTATTTATACCTCTGGCTGGGCAGAGTTTTCAAAATAAAGTCCCTCGGCATCTTAGCATTTCCAGGCATATTAGGGGAAGTCGTCGTTCTAACAGGTCCCGAAGTGGCATTTTTATCGTTTGGCATGCACAATATTATTGTATTTAGCGTCACTAAGCCCAAAGCAGACCGAGATACAACTGCAGCGATGTTTGCACGTGTTTTTCATGTTATGCGTTTTGATTTGCGCTCAATTTCCCCCTCAACAGGACAAAGAAAATTCTGTCTCCTCGTTCGACTCTTTAATCTTAAAGACAGGACGGCTTCATTTCCGGTCTTCTCATCGCTAGCGCAGACTAGCTTCACCGGGCCACTGGCGCACACCAAGGCATCGTGCAGGATAAGTGCAACCTGGGAGGAAAGAATCTCCCAGTTTTGCACGCGATTATTCAGACTTTAGACGCAAAAGACACGTTTTCTAAGAACACAGAATCCATCCTCGTCTCAGAAACAGCTTTGCGCCGCACGCTGAGCAGCTCATCGGTGCGCAAAGGCAGCTCAGTCTGAGAACCGGGGAGATAAGAGGGGCGACGCCTGCCGCTGATTTCATTGTTGTCAACTCGTGTCGTTTTCACACTTTCCAAAGAAATACAGTGCAACATCAACACAATACCAGGCGCCAAGGTTTTCCACTCCAACACAACAAGTGCTTGTCTCTTTTTTTTTACGCGCGAGTGACTGAATGGCTTAAACAGATCAACCAGAAACTAAACTGTAAGCCTGATGAAGTATTAGTGTATGTGCGTGTTTAGTGGCTGTCCTGGTAGTCTGAGGAGCATTTAATTCATCCAAACAGCGTTTCACAGCGTGTGCAGCCTGAGCAGCGAGCGGAGCCTGACACGCCCATGTCCAGATGTAGCGGTTCAGCACCGACCCGACAGTCATGAATTAAACAACACACATTCACATTCTGAGAAGATTAAGTGTCACTTAAGAGCTGAGCGTGCTTGCTTACTTTTCTGTCCGTCACCTCTTCCCCAACAGCCTCCACCACCCCGGAACACTCCATTCCCGGGGTGACAGGCGGGGACGGCAGCCGATCGTAGAGCCCCTGTCGGGCCATCAGGTCCGCGAAGTTCAGCCCGCATGCCTTGACCCGCACCAGGACCTCGCAAGCCTTGAGCGTCGGCTTGCCCTTCTTCACCTGCAGCTTAACTTTATCATAACCCCCGTAGCCGGTGAGCACCAGAGCGCGGTAGGTGAAGGTCTCCTCTTCGGGGACCTTCTCGGTGGGGGCCGCGGGGGTCGCCGCTGCCTCCGCGGCGCCTGAGGGTGCGGACTCCGTCTTGGGAGACTCCGTTTTGGGCTCCTCGGCGGGTTTGGTCTCTTGCTTCTGGTCCACGGCGTTTTGCTGCTGGGCAGGTGCGTCCTCTCCAGACATTGTGCAGGGAGCTCTGAGACTGCGATGCGCTTAGAGAAAGTACTTAGAGGGGTTTTCACTCGCTGCTGATGCTTTGCAAATAAGAAAAAACGCGACAAGTCAGACCTTATTGTCAACAGTCTTACACGAAGACACAAACCCAAGTGGGCTTATCAGTGGCCAGTAGCTGTCAACGCCGCGCTCTGACACAGAGTGTGGGAAGAGACTGAGGCTGGCTGCAAAATACGGAGAAGTGGTGAAACCCGGGGATTGGCCTGAGTGATGGAGTGGGTTTGGCTCTTTGGTAGGGCTATTAGATAAGGACAGATTGCTTCGAGCAGACAGTTGATTTGGGGGAAAAAATGTGTAAAAGGCAAATTTAGTTGAAGCCAAAAGAAGCCAGAATCCCATCTCAACGAACTCTAAAGTGTAGTAGATGCATTAAGAGTTCATAGAAAGCCACAGATAAAGATGATCACATCTTAAAGAACAAAATAAGTGACTATGAACAGCAGCTAACTGTACTGATTTCTCATCTTCTTTCATCTCTGAGACACAGAAGTCATTGGTACAGTTAATGACTCCATAGTTATTTCCAGCAAGCATTTGCCTTCTTTCTGTCTGTTTACTGCTGCATGTTTAACAGTGAGGTTTGAGGTGCTGGAACAGTAGGAAATGTCTGTTTATGCTGCCTATTCTACAGTAGGACTTGCAGGAACTTTTGGCTTGTGCATGGCTCATTGTTGTAACTTCCTCGCAAAGGCAGCTCCGAAAAATATTAGCTTGTTTTGAGGTCACGCCAGTTTTTGATTAAACAATATAACCTGCTTTTTAGTATTCAGCTACAGCACTGGGAGCCAAAGCCACGGGGCGGTTTGACCTCTGAGTCAAATGCTATTACACGTGGGACAGGCTCACTCATTAAATTAACAAGGCTTATTTGGAGTAAGTCTTAGAGGCTTGTTAGAAAGAAGCACTTTTTCTTATCCATGATATATGTCACCAAACATAACCAGTGTCTTTTCACGTTTGCCTTTAAAGCTCAAGGACCAACCAAGTGTCCATTCAGAGATGTGACCACAGGAGGAGTGGTGAGACACCTTGTGGCCATAAAGTGCCACTCAGCATTCTTAAAACCAAAGTCAGCAATGTCCCAATCAATATCCCACAGGGTTTTAATGATGTCGGCTGCAGGCATTATTGATCTGTCACTTTGACACAAGCCACCTGTTACAGGACATGTTGTCTGTTCTTCCTCGTCAACCGCACGGAACCACTCGGCCCAGACATCAGTGTTCCGTGGGCGCTTGTGGAGTGGCTGCTCCGCTCATTAGCTCTGACAGGGCCTGTGTGGTAACCTACCAGCAAGGTGCAGTCAGGGCCATGACTTGGACTGCAGGCTGGAGTCTGAGAAAAGGATCAGAGGAGAAGAAGCAAACTGTAAAAGCTTGCTATATTTGCTTCACTGTGAGGCCATCACAGGAAATGGCACTGGTTAAATAAACACAGGAAAAGGAGGTAGGGACAGAGAAGCACTTCAGCACCTGGTTTGGAGATTTCCTCTATTGTCTAAGTAGGTTACCGAATGCATAGTGTTGCTCCGTGGTGTAATTGGGTCTGGGTAAAGTACTGTGTCACCAGGGAGTCTGGACAGTCTCTGGGGATATGTGTGGCTCAACTACAAAGATCTATTTCCATTTCCACTGACACGTTTACAACACACAGGAAAAGGAATAATGGCAAATCGTGCAAATGCCACACATGTTTTCAGAATGAATTACTACTGCAGATGTAATATGTTCACATTTCTTGACTGTGGTGACTTCCTTGCATATTACTGTAAGTAGTCTCAATCTTTTATTGACCTTTTAAGTCTGTTTAACTGATTAATACACAAAATTAAATAATTATTTGAACACGCCTTTTTGTTGGTTTATGGGTTGGGTGCATATGCTTCAGCCATTTGTAGATGTGAAATTAAAGTTCTTACTTTGAAGAAAGTTTTGTTTAGTTCTGAATAAAGTACAGAATAGTTCAATTTTGCTTGGTGAGTTTACAGAAACGGAGAATTTAGAAACCAGAAGTCACTACAAACTGCCTCCGGGCCAATTGGGCCACTGTTACACTTACTCTGCACTGGCATCTCTGCTCTATTAATGCACGAGTATAATGAGTTCAGCAGTGGAGTAGCACATCCATCAAAGCCTCTCTTAGCACAAAACTGTTCCGCACAATTCTACTGACATGCAGAAAATTGTAAGACCACTCCACCCACTTGCTGACAGGTGTTACAGACTGCGTTTAACAGTCAGCGAACTGAGAGTGACTGTAATCCACCCACAATTTACTCTACGTGTTTATGCATTGATGTGAAGACAGAAGAGACAGTCACAATGTCCACATGTTCAGCAGAGTATGTATGTTCTGATTACTCAGTTCAATTGTTTTTGAGGGTTACAGTGTGTGTAAGATCACAGTGGTGGTGGTGGACTATCTTAGAGGAGCGATGAATGCATACTGCCACCTGCTGTTCTAAGGAAAAAAGGTCAGTTCAGTTCAGTCAGGTTCTGTCGTTCTCACTGAAAATGTAGACAACATATCATCCTTGCGACTGTGAACTGATCACAGTGGAGTCCTTATGAAGTCTGACGAATTACTTATGAATTAAATATGTCATATGGTGACACACTGTATTTGTGATTTTACTATAATGCATTTCATTCATTTCCCTTTTTTCTTCTTAACCCAGTGATGGTGCTGGTTGTAATATTACTAAATTAAATAAAACCCCACTGCTTTGCCGGTAGTGAGCACAACCAGAGCAGCTGTCCTGTATGTAAGAAAGTACTTAGTTTTACATTTAAGTTGTTATTGATTTTCTAAATTGATTTTTTAGCCTGTTGTTTCAGTTTTACACAGAGAAATCAGCAAACGTAACACGTAACACAGTACATACTAAAATGAAAATAATCTCTCTCACAGTCAAATGTGAGATTTTGTGCTGCTTGTCGTGTCATTGATTTTTGTCCAAGTAAAAAAAATCCTTTATAGATAATCTTATCATTCAAACTCATTTCATTATACTGAGAGTAGGAGATGTCATCTTCTTCCAACAGAAAATCGTTCTAGAGGCATTAAACATATCCATTATAATAATTACAGTTGCAAATGCTTATTTATTGAGTATTTGAGATTTCTCCCGACAGGAGTTAGGAGATGTTGAACCAAAGCAAGCACCAATAATTCAAATTGTTGACTGTGTTTCGTGCTTTGTGTACAGCTTGTAGAAAATAAATGTAAAAGTGTGCTTCCAACATTTCAACAACACCCCCAATCAATATAATGTTTACTGTTCATACTCAGCAGTTGCCTGTTTTACCGTTTGTGTCCAGAAGGGGGCAGCGTCGGTCTTTGGAGGAGAAAACATGACTCAACAGCTCTGACCTGTCCTGGCACGTGGTGGCGCATGTTTTCAATTATCTCATTCACAAAACCAAAACGTCCTCCGTGGGACACATGCGAGGAATGTCAGTGAGATTCATAAACATGTCGCAGTCACCTCTAACTTCTTCATTTGATGGACAGTTTTACTGACGCTGCGTTTATTGTTTCTCCATTAAGAGGTTATGTTTGCGTGATGTGTTGCGCTGTGGTGGTGGAAGTGAGAGTTTACAGTCAGTGAATGTTAAAAGATAAACAAATAAGAATTCCGGGAAATTATGATTTAAAAACACAACATTTTATTTTAGACGTTAAAGCTCAAATACAATTTCTACGTTTGGAATATCATAAATAAAAAGGAGGATAAATTAATTTGAAATAAACGTCCGCCCATTATATTTCTGAATATCAACCCTCCTGCTGAGCAATTACCACAACATTTAAGGCTGCGTAATGAATTTATTTGCCTCACAATTTGTTTGGAGTTATTGTCCAACAACAAACTTACAGGCTTCTGAAATGTTAATAATCAAGATAAGTTGGCATAAAAGTACATACTGTATATATATTGTATAGAGTTTGTAATAATAATGTAGGGATATTATTTAGAAGGAGCAGGGAGAAGCCTCCATCGTTTGACCTGTCCTGATCAGCTCGTACATCCAGAGAATGTTTTCTGCAGGTTTCATACCATTCACATACTCCCCCAAACTAGAATTATGTGAATGGTGAAGTCACCTCTCAAAATCAACTTATTCTCGAATGAAAAGTTTAATAGCCAATAGGCTGAGAATAAGAAGAGAGGAAGGGGCAGCATTGTCTTCATATAGTCTACAAAAAGGTTACCATAGTGCCATTTATTTCCCATAATGACACACTGAGTAATGTGCCTCGTACATGGATATTGGGAAGGCGTGGCCAGTAGTCAAAGTGCCGGAGTTTCTGGGGAGGGCTGTGTGCGCCCTGCCTGTGGTTTCGGCCGATCAGTCGCTGGGAGAGAGTCAGCGGTACCTGATGCTGCGCGTCTGACAGGAGACACCGGATAAAGCGCACCGGGTTGGCGTATGTGTCTCCATCCTGCTGAGGCTCGTATCGGATGCTGGATGCAATCCGTCGCCGCGTCAAGACTACACCTCTGACCGATAAACCATGGACAGTTTAGGCAGCCGCTGTAAGATCGTGGTGGTGGGCGACACTCAGTGTGGGAAAACTGCGCTCCTTCACGTTTTTGCCAAGGACTGCTATCCAGAGGTATGGACTGTGTGTGATAAATCAGAAGTCAGAACTTAGTCTTTGGATTCTGTAGGGACAGGAACTAGTTTGGAAATGAGTGAGGAGCATTGTCCGTCTGTTCAGACAGGTCCCATCCACCTGCCTGATGAGTCAGATGAGACACTGCTAGTGAATGACCGTTACACAGTTAGGAATTCACTTTTGTCTGCTCCTAAAACTTTGTGTGAGGTTGAGGTTCACATGCTATATTTCTATATGTCACCAAAAAGGAATTAAAATCTCCAGCTTTGCTGTGAAATAGTTTTCGATTCTTTTATTCGTCAGCTGCATCATTGTAAATATAATATTCCCACTCGTCTGTTCCTCTGCAGATCTGTGGTTGTGTAAACACAGGCTTATCTCGTCCCTCCTAATTGGATAACTAAAATGAATCCCTCATTTTCAGAACTACGTGCCCACTGTGTTTGAAAATTACACCGCCAGTTTTGAGATAGACAAGCACCGGATTGAGCTGAACATGTGGGACACCTCAGGTAAGACAATTTCATGTCTCTTAAAGGATTCATTCCTGGCCTTGTCATTGTGTGGGTGCACTGCCTCCATCCTGCCTCTCCCAACTTTTCCTTATCATATGGCTTTGGCCTAACGATCTTTGGTTGGTAGCTGTTGTTTTAGTAACTTATGTGGTTGTTGTCTTTGATAGAAACCGTGGTGCCAGCCATGTTTCTCTGTGCCTCGTGTTCGCATTCCTTCATCTGCTGTCCACTGTGTGTGTGGCTGACTTTTCCCATGCCCTGGTCAGGATCAGGCTGCTGAGCGTGGGGGGGCAGGATGAGGGCATTGATAATAGAAACAGGATGTGCCTGAGGGGACCAGTAACTGCCATAACTGTTCTTTTTGACAAAGACTAAAGGACTGTTCTGCTTTAATGGCTTATCTCTTGATATGCATTCAACACTCCTTATTTGCCACATCTTCAGATTTAAACTCTGAAATGATGTTAGTCATTTTCCTCAGACATAACTTACGTAAGAACAGGTTCCAGTGTTTAGACAGCTGTTCACCACACCTACTGTACATTCTTTAACCATTAAAGAAATTCAGTTGTTTCAGATTTATACATGGAGGTGTTTAACTGAGCATCTCAGCGCCTTCCATTATTTGCTCTTAAGTTCCCAAGGCATTAAAAATTTAATAAAAAAATAGGTTTTATGCTGTGAGCGACTGCTGATTCTGCAGCCAGGAATCCATGTCTCATCAGATGTAGACTGTCTGAAACGTAGCACCCATATCTTGCTGGAAACCGACTCCATGTGTGGTATTATACGTTTTGCTGTGGAAGCAGCCTGGGCTACCACACAGCAAGTAGCATCACTAAGACTCCTGCACAGAAAGCCCCTCTCTACCTCCATCCCAGTCTCGATGGTGAAGATGGATGAACCGCCCTGAGCTACCCTGACATCTGCATCTCTCATAGTCATCCTGCCAGCTACAGCATCTGACTGCCACCATGGCCGAGCAGTCTCTCCTCAGACCAGAGGACTGAATTTTCCCAGGGGAACTTCTGCTTTTCCATAAACATTCCCAAACTTAAAACCATCTTCTGGGAGCAACGATGGGAGTATTTCTATGAAACGGTCAGCCAGTGAAGGAATGTTGCCTTTTCTTGATCCTCGTGTTGACCCATAGTGTAAATCTGCTCGAGCACGCCAGTCAGGGGTCGAGGTCCTCGTGGGCCCGGGAGTCACAGCACAGCTCCTTATCACTGTAACAGCCTAATGACGTCGTAGGATTTCTTTTTGCATCTGTCCGTATTTAAAATCCCAAACAACCTTTGGCAGTGTTCGTTTTTAATCTTCAGTCAGGAGCCGCCCGCCCCAGAACAAACATGACGTCACCCAACCCGCAGGGCAAGTGTGTGTGTGTGTGTGTGTGTGCTATTATCCACTGATTCACAGCAAACACAGATGTTCATATTTTCTCTCAACAAAGAAAAATAATTGGCTCACACTTGGACGAAAAAGTCTTTCATCTGAAGGAAGTAGAATGTCTCCCATCGTTCCTCTGTTAGAATCATTTTTTTATTGCTTCATCTCCTCTTTCTGCTGTTCTCGCTTTAGTTGTTTGTTTGTCTTTCATGTACCCTGGCAGCATTAGCACCACCGGTTCTGGGGGCTTGGTCAGACTCACATCAATACAAGAGAACATTTCAGACTGAAATCATTCATTTCAGTGGAATCGCTGTAAAGTGAGGATTTGCTCGAGCAGAGGTGGAGTAATTCTATGACATCCTTTGTCATAGTGTTAAACCTTAACGAACTTTGACCTGTGGGTCATGTCTTGGCAGCTCTGGCCTTTAAATAGACAAAGAACTGGAGTTGAAGGAACCACTAATAGTCATTGTGTGCTAACAGAGCATTACTTTCTCTCCATTTTACTTTTAAAGTAACCACAACTAACGATAATCCGCTGCACGAGCGAGTAACTGAGCATCCACTTCCATTTGGAAGGTTGGCGAATGGATTTCCCTCGTGGCAGAGCTAAAGTGTGCTAAACAATGACACTTCGATGTGACATTTATGAGTCAATCCTCCACTTGTTCTCCACCATATGTGCAGCTTAATTTCTGACCACAAACTTCTCTCTCTCTCTCTTCGTCCATAGGAGATATTGTCTCGCTTATAATTGCGGTTGAAGTTCGCCTGCTGCGGCTTCATTCTCAAAGAGTTATTGATTGCTATCAGAGCGGGAAATATTTAACTAGATCGCATCTCTCCTGCTTCAAATATCTCTGCGTGTATTACCGTTATAAGTGCTTCTGATATTCATTGTTGCGGCATGAAAGTCGAGCATCGATTAGTTTGGTCTCATTAATTCCAGTTGTTCCAAGGTCTGGTCCTTGCACAAGGTGTGAGAACAAGGGTAAGGTGTTAATCTGATTGAGGTCAGTACGGAGTATAAATCTGTGAGTTTGTGAATACGCGTGTGTTTGTGTGTCACTTCCTAAACGAATAAGTATTTTAAGACGCATTAAACAGGAACAGGGAGGTCTTGTGCCTTTTGGGAACCAGAGAACAACTTTAAGCAGCGCTTTGCATTCCGTCCCGCGTTCAGCCCAGACCATCTGGAGAATCGAGTCAATTAGAAGTGATTGAATGGAATTCCAATGAGAGAAACCACTGTATGAATTTGTTCCACACAAGTGACCATGATGCAGTCTGTTACAGCATTGCATGTGTCTGTGTCCTAATTGCTTAGCTCTTAAGTGGTCAAAAGGTCAATGTGGCTTGGTCATAACTTGTACAAGGACCATTAGTGATTACTGTCAATGCTCATGAGACCCACTGGTAGTCAACCAGTCTGGGTTTTTAACAGAGCCCGAGGCATTAATGCAGTCTCCGTCTCGTCTCTTCCCAGTATTGCAAGCATGCCTGGGAAAGGTCCCGTCTAACCCTGGCTTCAGACTAACACTCCACTACAGCGTGTGTGTGTGTGTGTGTGTGTGTGCCCTTTCTTACAAGGTTGAGACTCGATAGACCGGGTTTCCCCAGTTTGTACAGCAGTAGTAGTCGTATGTTTCTTTGTTTTCTACTGCCTGTCTAAAGCCTGACCTGGTTCTCACAGGAAAACTAACTCTAATGCTCTGTTCAGTCATTTTTCTTCTTTTGCTAACATCTGCACACTAATCACTCACACTGTGGTGAGATCACTTGTCATCTAAACCACACGCCCATCGCTCGAACCCTGAGACGTATTATGGTTAGAATTCAAGTTGAGTTTCTTTGATCAGCGACGCGGGCTATAACTACCCACTCTAACCACCCCAGCTCTCTCTCTCCATTTCTTCCCATACAAAGTGCAGGTTCTGCTGGTGGGAACATAAATCGCATCACTTGCTGTGCAGTGGAGGGTTTTTCTTGCTATAAACCGGTCTGACACTGGGTGGTCGCAACAACAAATATGAAAGCTTTCATGAATGGGTTACAGTGTGAAGCCCCATTGTACTGCACAGTTGGTGTCAGCAGAATATTTGTGTGAGATGTCACAGATCAGTATATAAAGAAATTATATGTGAAGCTTCTCACTTATCCAGGTCACGGTTATCTCAAAAAGGTTTTGCAAAGCAAAGCAACTGGACTTGTTTGGACTTCCTTCACCCTTCCACTCCAGACTGCCTGGTGTGAGTTGGTGGTCACCCGTGGGTCGTCCTTCCCTCTGGCGTTCACGTATGTTAATGTGAGCACCTGAGCCGGAGTGTGAACCAATACCAAGAAATTCTTAACTAATATTAGCACTCAAATTCAAAACCGTCGCATCTATAGAGTCTTCCCCTCTTACAGATGTTTTTCATGTTTATTTGTGATACACCGCTCATGGAAAAGCTGTCATGTGTTTTCATGGAGGTGTGACTTGTTTTGGACTTGAGAGACAATAACCAGACACACTACAAGTAACACCACTACCAGTGCCAGCATTCGCTGTGTGGCTGCTTCTCTTCTCTCATACAGACTTTCTCTTCACATTCCCGGCCCACTGGACCGGTAGGGCATCTAGAGGCCTGTAAAAACATGCTGAGTGCAGGCGAGGGGTTCTGTCCCTCAACACTTTCTGCTTGATTAATCTTTAATAGAGAATGACTGGACTACAACTAAAACAGCGAGTAGAAAAAATAACAACAGATCCGACTCTGCCCTCCAACCTAGAGCTCACCAAGGCTCGGAGATGCTTTCAGCGTGATCTGAGTGCGCTGATCAAAGGAGCTAACTGTATTTGCTCTTGGCTCTCACAGTTGGTCTGTTTAGCTTCTCTGGTTCACTGCTGTAATGGTAGACCCAGTGTGAAGTGATTAAAATCAACATTCTTCTTTTTCTTTCACTTCCCTTTGAACGATTTACAAATTTGGGGCTTAGAGCATTTAGGTGGTTGCAACCCACTGGAGAGGCAGCTGCAAATTCAACCGCAGACTGTAAATATACCTTTCTTGTTTATTTTTGTCAGCATCCAGAAGGGAGCATGATGACACTCTTTCAACTGATGTTCACAGGCCTGAATGTATGCGCTGAGCTCAAAGCGCTGAATGTCGTTCCTACTTTTTGCCTAACCAGCCGAGGGCGATAACCGCCTAAATGAAACCTGTTTTGAGGATGCAGACTGGCAAGTTATTCACTGCACTTGGGGAGAATGTCTGCATGTCAGTTTTGGGTAATAAGTAAACAAATGATTGGTGCAAGGTTGGTGAAATACCTTAAAATAACAATTTGGGTTTAAACAATCAACAAATTGAAAAGTAACTACTCGTATCACTTGTTAGACAGAAGCTGGATGATTCTGTCAAGAAATGATTTGTTCATTATTATTATTATTATTATTATTATTATTATTATTATTACTGATTCATTTGGTTTAGAAAACCTCTCAGGACCCAAAGTTACTTCTAGAAATGACTCAATATCAACAAACCAACAAAGACACAGTTACTATAACATGAAATAGACATATTTGGTATATTGGGTTTTTTAGTTTTTGTTGAATACCTTAAATGTTAAATTCATTGTATTTAGTGGTAATTAGCATTAAATAGCATTTATCTCAGAGCTCAGGTGTGCCTGAGTCTCTCAGAGCTACTAGCATGGATTTAGACACTTACTTTTTCGTCAATGGATGAAAAGGCACGTCAGATGTAACAATTAGGTTCTGTTGTTGTTGTTGTTGATGTTTGTGAATCCACTATCCAAAGTTAATGAAAGTTTCCCTTTTCAAATGTATAAAGTGTGTTAAAGTGAGAGTATGAGTCGAGCTACAGTTTGTAATAGTATATCTAATGTAGCCGTCTTGGATTTTTGCATAGACTGGAAATATACTGTTGTCTTTGTGACAAATCTCCAATCACTATACAATAACTGGAATGCCTGTGAGGGTATTTTCCAGTCAGAAGCAACTTGTGTTTTGTCATCTGCAGCCCTATGACCTCGACAGCAAATGTCCTTCCTCATTCCCTCATCTAAATAAGAAAAAAGGCAAATGCGATGAACAGTAATGTAACCTCAATTTACCTGCTTTACTGTAACGGCCACTTTTAACCGTTTCTTATCAAATAATAAAAAGCATTTATTATACAGCTCGCTTAATACGCATGAACTAAAATACTGTAACTAAAATGGCACTGACAGAAATCTAGATGCATGAATACAGTAATAATAACTATAATTATTCGGACATACAAAAGCATATCTCCTCTGTGTTCTGGGCGTTTCCATCTTTGTTTTTTGCAGATGGTTCTAAACATTTTGATTACCGTTGGTCTCATGCACAGTGATTCCAGACTGACTCTCTAAATAGGGTTTAAGACATGGGCTGGATCTCTTGGTTGCTGAGCAAGCAAGCAGCTGTGCTCCATCCCAGCACTACGTGACTATTACACAAAAGGTCAACAAGCTGAAGTGGAAAGCGCTGTCTGTAAGTTGCTTTAGCTATATGAGAAGCTGGAGAAACTTGTGGTGCATCTGTGAAAACGCATTGCTCGGGCACAGTGTTGAGGTCACCTGCAGATAGAGGGCACGTTAAGCAGTGGGTGGGAGAAAGTGCTATGTGAAAGCCAGCCAGCGGCACTGACATGAACACATAGTCTGTAATTACTGCAGTATCTACTCTCCTCCGTGACACAGGGAAACACACTGACACCGATGTCTCCTATAAAGACATGAGCAACCTGCCACCTGCATCGCATGGGCATGTAACTATAGCTCTGTCAACCTTCAGGTGGATACTAAACATCCTGAGCAGCCCACATGTCCTACTTCCCATAAACAATAAGCACTTGTAGGAGGCCTCAGAGGAACCTGCTGATCACTGATCTGTACAGCCGGTAAATGTGAGAAATATGACCATGGATACAGAGATGAAATGAGAGCCACCACAAATTCCTTCTCCAAATGTTAGCCTCCACGTAGTGTTGTCTTAACACTGACTGCCAGGCTAAAGTGTATAATCTGCTTAAATAGCTTGTCTGTTGCAGAACAGCACTGCATGCTGCTGATAGGCTGTATATGACTTTAATTTACTGTGCCATAGAAATAATCAGTTATTGGGCTCTGAACATTCACTGGACAGAATCAGGTTTTTGCTGTCTTGTGAAAAAACGTACTTACGTTTTTTTTATCTCACCCTTAGTCAGATTACAGGGGTTGTCTTAAGACTTACAATACTGTTACCGCAACAAGAGGAGAATTTAGTTTTCCGACAGTGAATGACAGCATAAAATGAAAAGTTAAGATCAGCCGGCAGTCATAAAAAGCATTACAAAGGGACAAATATGTGAATAAATACATTTTAACATGGGCATAGTTGCCATATCTGATATCCATCGGAATATCTCCATCCAATATTTAGCTTTTAAGTAGTGCCTGTGTTTCACTCTCACAAAGATAACACACGGTGGGATGGAATAAAAAGCAGTAACCAACATTGAACACACACAACATTGTGCGTGTAGAAGTTAGACTGCATGAAGTCAGTTTTGAAAAGCTATTTAGTGATGGTATATAAAGACACAATGCATTTAGCATATTTGTGAGCACTGAATGCTTGTTGACTTGTGTGCATGTATACAGTACATACTGTCTATGGGGGCGTGTGTGTGAGCAAGCCGGTTAGTGTGTAGGAATTACAACAGCTTCGACCCTGCAACCTCTCCTATTGTTTCTCCCCTGACCAGAGGCATAATGGGGGGATGATGGGGGTTGTTGGGATGGAAGCCAGTGCACAATTAGGCAATGAGTAGCTGCCTCAACCGATATGCAAAGAGACTGGGGGCTTGACGGGTCGAGGCGAGTAGAAAATGAGAGGAGTGCCCTAAGAGCATGTTAAAAGAGCAGGAGTGTTCACTGGGTCAAAAACTGGGAAAGGGGACAGAAGGAGCAGACAGAAGGAGAAGTGTACATCTGTCCTTTTTCCACCCCCACGCACTACCCCACCCTCCGAGGCTTTGTAGTGTGAGCAAGGTTTATTGGCGGCACCCTTGAGACCTGACCCACTCTGTGTCCATGGGGAAGAGGACTAACAAACAGCAACTGTGTTGCACTCTAAAACCACCGCAGGACTCGTGTTCATGCACAACACTCATCTGCATGTTCGTATGGCAAAACAAAACGGTTCTGCCGGATGTTAGGAGATGGAGAAAGCATGCTTTATTTGTGCAACATCATTGACATGAATATTTAGATCTATGGCATGGTGCAAAGGAATCCATTTTCACAGAAGAAGGAGGTTATTGATCCTTAAGTTATTTCCGTGCCAGCTGGACATGAAGTAGAAGTTTTCCTAAGCTTCTAAGCATTTCAAAAGAGTGTTGTGTGTGCAGGAATCCTGTTTATGCCCAGATAACGCACTACTTAACAGTGACTATAACATAAAGTAAGACATCAACCCCAACAGTGTTCAAATAGATAGATTTATTACAAGGGCAGGAACATCAAGTAATCCACTGTGAGCAACAGTAGTGCTGCTGCTAAAACCTCAGGCTTCTAGACGGGAAACTCACCCCGAGAACTGTAACTCTCTGTGCTGTCTCCTGGTCCACTCCCTTTGCTGACTGTAACAGAACCTGATGCGGAGCCAGCTTTGATCAGCCCACTTCAAACAGCCACACTGACTGGTTCTGATGCTCCCAAAGCTACATGCAATGGCTCAGTAAGGACAGAAGAGGATCCAGAAGCACAATTCGAAGACAAATACTGTAGAAGAAAGGGCAGCTGAAGTTGAAGTATGAATACAGAAAGAGGCAAAGTTATCTAAATGGGTTAAGGACAAGATCAGAATCCAGAAGGCAGATGGTCAAAGAAATGGGCTGGGATCAGAGGGGTATGACATTAATGTACAGAGGAGGCATAGTAGAGAATCGGGTGAGTGAAAGTGGCTGGTATGCATTTTAAATGGCAACAGGTGAGTGAGTGTTCAGACAGGGTCACATGATAAGATCGGTGGGAACATTGGGGTCACAGCAGGGCAAGGGGAAGGAGGCTGGATCTGTCACAGCAGGAGAGTTAGAGTGACTCAAAGACAGGACACGATAATGTTTAAGATCTAGCTAAAACTGTCCCCGAGCCCTCCCCGTGGGAGCAAAACTCTCTGAAAGCCATCTGAGTGTAAAGGTATACAGGGTAAGAGGTGTCTCTCACCTCCATCCTTCATCCCCCATCTGCGCCACTCTCACACACACTCGACAGATCCCATCATTTATGGATGACTTTATTTATAAACAAGATCCAATGCGCGCTCTTTCTCGCTGCTGCTGCTGCTTTTGTGCAAGTGAAATTGAACTTGAAGTAGTGCCATGTCTCCCTGGCAGCCTCCCTTAGGGGTTGCTGAGTGGGCTGGGGGATAGATGGCACCATGATAGGGATGTGCCTGGTTGGTTGTGCGCTGGAAGAAGTGGAGTCGATGAAGCAGAGGATGTCCTTTTCCCACTCACAAGTTTTTCTTTCATATGTCAGCCTGAATATTCTTACTTCTTTCAAATCAGCCAGACAGTGGAGGACACAGGAGCTGCAGTCAGTGTTATTACAAGTTTTAATAAAAATCCTTGAGCGGGGAGAAGACATTTCAAAAGGAGAATGTAAGAAATTGAAAAATGTGTGCAGTGGGAAAGTATGTGATCTCAGCTGTTTTACAGGTGAAAGGAATATAAAGAGGTGCATTTGAAGACGATGTGAGTGTGTGCGTGTGTGTGTGAGAGGTCAGATGATGATAAGGCTTTGAGGGTTGGGAGCTATTCAGAGCAGATGGTTTGACTGTTCAAAGAATTAGTGCGGTAGTCCTACTGTGTTTAGGCTGCAAACCTTTCACAGTTCAGTGTCAGTTTTTAGTGGAAAGATTGTTGATTATAGTCTCTTAAAACACGTGTTATTCTCATTGCAGCTTAATGTTTTTCAGATTATTGGATCTTTGCCAGATAGATGTGGTCTTAATGAACTGTCAGAGAACGTTTTAGCCAAACATCTTCACACCACCAACCAGTTTTAAACTCGGTTAAACAGAGATTGCCACTTGGTGGCGGCTGTGTAAATGGCACTGTGGCACCGTGAACACCTTGGCAGAATTAGATGTGTTACTAATCTGCCAGACTTGGAACCGGGCTTTGTCACTGCACTGTGTTGAAACATGTTGTTTATGGGCAGAAGCTTTGCCGGGTGAATTAGCACATTTTAAAAGTCTATACAGGCCTAATGCTGTCACATATAATATTTATCTAAGCTAAACAATATGCTTCACCTCCTTTCTCATAAAAATACCACTCTCAACTCTGAGAATCTTCTGTTATTATACATTCAAGTTAAGCAATCAGACAAAAACAAATAAAGCAAAAAAAAAGAGGCAGTCTGTGTTGGGGGATGTTGGAACCAGTTAGGCTTTGAATGGCCAAAGAGGTTGTGCAAAGAACACTGATGCTCCAGTCAGCTTTTGCTGTTCTTTAACTTGGTCTTCTCTGGCTCTTAACTGTGGTATTTGGTAGATATTGTCCAAACAGTGTGCTTCTGCTGGTGCTTTGATGAGACTCAGCGGCTCTGGTGCGAGAGGCACAGAGTTAGAAAGACTGAAACAGATAAAAACAGATTTTGTGTGTGCTCCCTGTACACAGACGGCAGTCGTTCACAGCTACTCGACTTCCTCTCACAGACAGACACCAGGTGTTATACAATCTAAGCACATAAACATTCTCTAAAAACTTTAGTGTCACCTCCAATGTAGACTGTCACGCCCAATCGGAAGTCGTTCGAGTTTAAGGAGGAGTGTGTGTTTTCTTAAGCGCAACACACAGCAACACAAGAAGCATAGTGATCTTTTAAAAGCAAAGTGCAGCAGGAACTTTCTTTAGACGTATGCAGAGATCAAACAACAGCAAAAGAAATGCATAGCTATTTCTCCTGTGGATTGAGAGTGTGTGTGTGTGTGTGATTATTAAAGCCGGGCTGGGGCTGAGCAGAAACTGAAAGCGGACACACAACTCCATCTCCATAACCCTGGGGCAAGCAGGAGGCAGACAGCCATGTTCAGACCTTTATTCTGCTTGAAAATTTCATACATCTGAATGGGGAAGGTGCGCTGGAGTTGGGGTGGAGGTGTGTATGGATGGGGAGGTTACCTCAGGGTTGTCATAACAATTGCAATAAAAGATTAAACAGTTACCACCAGTGATAACTTTCTGGAGTTGTAGTGTTCTGCATTGAGGCCACATATAACCACGCTGTGCTGTGTTTTAGTGTCTAATACACTTAAAAAAACTTTTTAGAGGTTTGTATTTAGAGCGTCACTGGTTCGTAACAATCCTAGACGTCTGTGTCAGCATCGCCTAATGCTGCTCTGCCTTCTCCTTGCGCTGTCAGCGCTGTGGCCAGCTTAGCTTTTTAACCTGCGATCGGACGTCAGGCAGAGGCGTCAACTCCTCGGCAGCAGGAGCAGAGCCATGGACGGCGCTCGACTCCCTTCAAAGTCTGCACTTCCTCTGGTGGGAATGCGCTGGGATCGATATCTCCTGCATGAATGCAGCAGGCATGGAAGGTTAATGGCCATTTAACCCAGTGTCACCTCCACTGTCCCGGCTGTGTGCTAATGCTTTTGGAAACTTGACACTGGCCATCTCTGTTACAGATCAATTGCTTTATCTGTGGATGTATTGTACCGTATGTGTGTGTTTGTTATATAAACTTGTATAGCCTATATGTCTGACTGAATGTAAACCCCAGTGTGGAAAGCTGACCAACCAAAGCTGCAATATTACAGTATTTTAATGGTTTGCTTCTCCCTACTGAGCTGTTTTTCCACTTATGGGTTCACTACTTTTCATGGACCATGGAAGATATAGTGTGTTGTCGAGAACAAAGCTGTAAATTGATCCTTTGCTTTTTTGACATTGTCATAAATCTGGCCAATATTTAATGTAATAGCAATGTTACCTCCCAGGTTCAGATCTTACTATATGATCTTAAGTCACTGATTTTCGACCTACAGAATACATAGGAACCGTAAATGGGAAAGAGCTCACTCTTACACATGCAACTAACAGTGGATTGAGTGAGAATGATGTGGAAACACATCTTGTGTTGTCAGTACTTTTGTCTGTCTGTGTGATACTTTCTTTTTTAGAAAAAAAGAAATACATCAAATACATAAGTCCACGTGTTCCACATGTCAGGATTATATATTTCAGTATTTCAGTATCAGCCACTGTCAGCACAACATAAACACAAGTTGGTATGTTTTTATACAATCTCTAACATTTTATGCACAGCACACATACATTTAGTATCCTCTCTGATTTCATAGATTATTAGCTTTGAGAAGGCACCAGATCTGCAACTGACACACCAGATTGCACGTTAAATGGAGGCGGACACAATGAGCAGACCAGATTCAGAGAGTTAAAAGAACTTTATTGTGTAAAGTAGCTGTGATAAATAGAGAGGAACTATATATATGAGGTAAGAGATTGACTAAAACCAAACCACTTACAGATGTGAACAAGTCTGAGGAGTTGGGTAGTGGAGCTGAACGTACAGGTGGCAATGACGTGGTGAAGATGAGCCAAGAGGAAGGGGTGAGACAATTCCCTTAACGTGATCTAAAACAGGGTGGCAAAGCAACACTGAGCTGAGAGTCTGCAGCTAAAGTGCATCACAGTGTGGCACTGACCCAAATCAATTTAGACTTTATTGGCTACATGGCAATAGACTGTATTGGATTCTGGATGTGGTCACGTAAAATAAAATTGTGCGCAGGCTTACGTTCACAAAATAGAAAAACATGCTGCCTTGTTGTCCACTGGGTCAAAGTAGCTCCACCTGGTCTCAAAGGGTGTCTTTGCAGAACTCTCTATTTATCCCCGTTTAAGTCAAACTATAATCGAAGAGAAGGCATCCGGGTTCACAACACAAGCTGGACCTTCACCAATGAAACGTCTGCTCAGTCTCCTAAAGGATGGAGTGCCTAGCTCGTTTTTCTCTACTCCTATTTACATCTAAAAGTCAGTGTACCGGAGTCACTAGCCTCCATGATCCCCTCACTCTCCTGCTCTTTTCCTCCTTACTTCCTTTGAGGGCTTCACAATGAAGCCATTCGAGTCTCTCCAGGTTGCTACGATACTTGGGAACACTAAGTTGAAATGTTTTGCCTTTGCTTTGAAGGTGTATTGCAAAAGGAAAACAGCTGCAGGAGAAAAAGAGAGGCCGCATATGCAGTGCTGAGCGTCCTATGTTTCTAAGGTTGTGCCTAACTCAGTCACAATAACTGTTTTCATTTATTTCGTCGATTGGTTCCACGTACCCGGCACTTGTCTGTGTATGGGTGTTTTTTGCACCGTCTATACAGCCTAATGAGGCTGTTAGTTGCTCTTGACTCCCTGCCATATGTGTATGAAAACTTAAGAGAGCCCTGAGGCAAAGATTATTCTTTGCCCCACACTCATAATGGTTTGCTTTTCAGATGTTCATGCAATGACTGTGCAACATACGGAGAAGGAAGAAAATTCCTGCTGTGATTTCACAGAGTGATGCTGTAAGGACTGGAAGGCTCCGTCAGTTGCCGATGCACACTCGGTTTAACAGGTTTTCTGAAGAATTGTTCTGATCACACTGTCGGGTTTTATGTTTTAAGCTCAGTGTTTGTGCTCTCTAAATGGAAATTCCTACAGAAGAGGGTTTGAATGAGCAGATAGAGAGCTGTCATGTTCCAGACAGATTGTTCCTATGGGAGAGCTGATGTGTCAGGGGACAGGAAGCATAAATGAAGTCATACCACAAACCCTCAAGCCTTATTACTGTACATTAGCACTTTACTAAGTAGTCTGCCTCCAATATCCTCTGGGATATTTCTGTCCTTTGATGAAGCTCGAGTGATGACTGGTGAGGACCGCTTTCTTCCCGAATCTGTCACCCCTGCTCGGCGGAGCCTCCTCCACGGCTCTGCAGCATGGCTTAGCGCTAATTAGCCCTGTGGAAAAAAAAGGCAGAAATCCACTTTCCACTGTGAGAGATTGTGAGTGCTAAATCAGGCTAATGCTAATGCTGGAGGTGGTTTTGTGAGGGTTGTTTTATGCATGTTCTTGGCACGGTGTGGCAGAGTCCAGCTCCGTGCCAGGCGGGATGGTTTTTTGTGGTTCCTGCCAGGCTGTGCTCCCCTCCCTCACCCTACTGCCCCATCCATCTCATCCTGCCCCTGTCTGAAATTCAATTGACCTTTTGTTCCACCTCACAGTCAATGGGCACAGGCCCGCTCTGCCAATCGCCGAGCAGGAGCTCTCATACCTCTTTATTTGATCAGTCCTGCCGAGCCCAGTGCTTTCATTACCTACCCAAACACTCGCTGCACGCCTGCATCTCCACTCCTTCTCAGCTACATCCTTTTTTCTTTTTTACTACCTCGGCTCATGTCTCTTTGCTGTTAGGAGGGTTAAGTGCATTTCAGGCAGTGGAGGTGATTCACAGTATTTTACAGTTGGGAGAAAACTATTTTACCTCCATCTTTGCCTGCTCGTCGTGTTCTTGGTGGTTATGGTGATTGGCTTTTATTTGTGCCAGCTCTGCTTCTTTTAAACACTGCCCTTTTTCCTCCTCTTCTCTCCCCCAGAGGACTTTTTTTTCTGACTTTGCAAAAGTGCTGAGCTAGCCTCTATGTCACTCAGGGCAGAAGAATTACTGTGCTGTGGCAGGGCCTGTCGTGACCGTGACCTGCCAATCATTATGATCTTTTGGATTGACAAATTGATCCCCACGACCTCATTCCAGAAACTAATTACATATTAAGGAAAACACTGGCTCAACCCTCCTTCATCTGACATCTCTTTCCCTCTCATCATCACATACTCCTGCACCTTCCCCTCGCTTTCGTGTCAGTCTTTTCTGTCTCCTCCCACGTGCTGTTTTCTTCTTCAGCTCAAACCTCTGCACATGTCTGCTACACACTGATACGTACTAAAGAACAACTTCAGCAGCTATAGCGCCTCATGTGTGACCGCTACCAATCAGAGCTCGCTGTCATACAATGTGCTTTGCTAGGAACTGGCATCTGTGCGATTTGACTTTTCGTGTGTGTGTGTGATTGGTGCACTCTCAGCAGTGTAGTACACAACTGTAGCAATCTTGTGTAAAAGAGAGAAGAAGCCTATGAATTCTTGACAATGTCCTGTAAAATGTAAACTAAAATGAGTGTTATTTTCTTGTCTATTACATTTGATTCCAATATGCTTTTTAAAGATGGCGAAAAGGAGTGTGAGAAGAATTTGTATGAAAGATTTTGCAACACTGCCTATAGACCATGTCAAGTTTAAAAAGGCACCACCTCTTTTTTCCACTGAAACAATTTCATGATGTGTAGCAAATGTTCAGTGTTTTAAGAAATGTTAAGGAGCTGCATCAGTGTATTCTTATGCCCTTCACATGTGCAGTGAATCAGCCAGAAGAGGTCTCTAACGCGCATGGCTGTAAGCTTTACAGCTTGTGTTTCGTTTTTAATACATTTCTAGATTCAGCTGTTTGGTTCACACTCACGATCCTTATTTTATATGTCTGATTTTAGTAAGGGGCCAAGAAGCTACAGTACATTTTTTAGCTAACTCAACAAGCGCGGTGTTTCTCATTGGCAGTGGTACTGAAGCCACACTAAAAGCAGAAATAAAACGCTGTTATACACAATGCATGTTTTAAAATGTTTGACAAAGTTAGGTTAGTAGGCTACTATAGGGTCACACAGGCATTCATGATATGTTGGTGAAAAACTGAATCTAAACAAACCTGTTTAGACAGCCTGTGTTGCTGTGACTGGTTGCCTGCATTGTTGTTCTCAGTAGGGGGGAAGCAGGTCACCACAGAACAGGGAGCTGGATGCTATGGGCCACATGTAGCTATTGTCGCAGTATCAGTCATCATTAACAAAGTGAACATAGGAATGCTACAACGGGCTGCAGCACCATTGTGCAGACTCCATTCAGCCTGCCGGACAAAGGCATGCAGCGCTTTGACAGGCTGTCTGGAAACTGTGCCAGGTGTGGTATGGCACTAAATTTATGGTACCAGGGTACTGTTGGTGTCAAAATGTAAGAGTTCAGGTCCATGCCAGCTTCCAGGGGAGGCAGGATAGAGGGTGCCCACAGCCACAGCCACATTACCCAGAGGCCCCAGAAATTTTTACAAGCCTCCTAATGAGAGCTGTAAGAGAGCAAGGACTGTGTAACGGAGAGGCTTGTGAAAGTACAGAGGCGCCCTCACATTTGGTCAAGGTACAGAAATGGAAAGCTTAAGAAAGTATAGACAAGAACATGTTGGTGAGTGCATGTGAATTTCATGCAGTCAGAAAAATGTAAAAATGTTAAAACAAGGACCACTTGCAAGAACGACAGGAAGAGGGATGAGTCGGGAGAATTAAGGGGTTCAACCTTTAGTTTGGCCTTTGAGCTGACATTCACTGATGTTTCAAGATGGTTATGGATTGTGTGCTCAAGTCTTCTGGTCCTCAGCCCCCTACAATTCACTCTAGAGCGTGTGTGTGTATGCGTGTATGTTAACTACTCCGAGTAATCTCTCGACATTCCTTGTGAAGCACTGTGATAAAGGGAGGCCATTGATGTGTGGAAACCCGAGAGACAAAGACACTCAAATATGTGCACACTGTTGAGATCAAAACTCATTTGCATCTGCAGAGTGCAATCAGTGTTCAGACAGTAAGTGTATGCGACTTGCCCTGCTTTAATGGACAAGCCATGTGTCAGTGACCTTTAGATCACCTTCCAGCGTGTTTTTAATTGACAGATGAGCCATATGGCAGCGATGGAGAACCTCACGAGGTTAAATCAAGTTAAAAACACACAAGTACACATAGGAGTTTCTCAGGAATGACCTTAATCCATATGTTACTGTGTCCACAGGTTCCTCGTATTACGACAATGTGAGGCCGCTGGCGTATCCTGATTCCGATGCGGTTCTCATCTGTTTCGACATCAGCCGCCCCGAGACTTTGGACAGTGTTATAAAGAAGGTCAGTATTTTTTATTTAATCTTCTCCTCCCGACATTTCGGATCAGCATTTAATATGTGCTGTGACAGTGGGGAACCAACTGGAAAAAAAATCCACTTTGTCCTGCTCAGCATCTTCTGCACAGATTTCTGTGCCGGCAGCTTGCATTTTCATGGCTCAACAATGGAGCAAATCAGCACAGAGGTCAGAGCCTCCCATTCTGAATCTCTTCAAAATGTCCACAGATACTTGACCCTCGTCCCTCTGAGGAACACAAGGTCAGAGTGAAGAATGAGACTAGAGGCTTTGTTGCCAGGTGGGTTTGAGAGAAATATAAGATACGCAAATTAGCCATGCAGCTGTACCAAAGAGCTGTTGTCGAGGCTGTTTCGGGAGAGCTAGAAATTGCCTTATGTAACCCTCAAAAATTTAAATCTGTGTTTTATGCAGAACAGTGGGTCAAATTGTGGCAGTTCACACGTATAAGGTGGCCTATTCAGACGCTGTGATACTGGGTGGCGGCAGGATTATGGTCACGGATGTGTTTTTACAGTTGATGAAAAACTGCGTGCACACATATTGTGACATAGCTGTTGCATACAGAAAGTAGAGACACCCAAGTTAACGGGCTTGTTTACGTGCATGGGTGTCATGTAAAACAGTTCTGTGCCTTTTAGCGGTCTCTCATCTTGAAGCCATGTGTGAGCGTTTGCCTTTGAACTGCGCTCCTTGTGGGCCAAAGAGAGTTCCCACGCCTGGCGTAGTGACGTGTTTAGTGGTCTGAGGGGAGCTGCTAAAATGCCCCTGAAGACTTAGTGGATCTAGACCGAGACACCTTTTTTTTAACCCACAGATATCACACAAGCCCCAGTGCACTCTGTCAAGGAGAAGCTGAGCTAACGTCAAGCTTTTGGTTTTCCTATAGATCCCTTGGCAGGGTCTTTTCATGACCCCAAACCCCTGCTGGCGGTCTGGTAATTTCTGAAATGCAGGAGCACATGGAAAACCTGCTGCATAATCACCGTCCCAAATTAGACTCCAGAAGAAAACGGGTCACAAAAACTGCTGGCTGACAGCTGGAGGAGGGAAAAGGGTTAAACAATCAGAGCTTTTGAATGGATGTTATTGGCAGAATAGGGATGAGCTTGAAAGGTCAAAGGTTGTTGTCAACGTGAAAGATGAATGGTGGCTGCCATTCTGCACATGGCATGTGGAATATTTCAGGGCTGTCGGCTGCTGTCATAATGTTCTGTGTCGGTTCAGCTGAGTTTCAGAAGTGACATTTAATCTCAGGGTGGTTTTAGAAGGTAGTGTGCAACCTTTTCCATACAGAACCTGAAATAGATTTGTTGACAGAGGCCGTGTTAGGAAAGTATAATACACTTCTGCAAACCTGAACTAAGCTGGCATGAATTCATGCTTTTGTATAGTTTTAATCTTATGCAATGCGATCTTTTATTTCACTGGACAGGAAGAAATGATAAAAGCTGGGTGTATTTATTTGATTGATTGGTTTATTATTTTATTATGTCTAGTAGAAATGCCAAACATTCGCCAAATTTATTATGTTGGGCTATAGAAAAAGGTGTTTGAGGTCATCTTGATCGATTTAATTGAAAAACAAAACAGACTGGGATTTACCGTATTTTACGCCATATAAGACGCACTTTTTCTTCCCCAAAACTGGGGGGTAAATATGGGTGCGTCTTACACG
>JAUMTR010000026.1:6917051-6927894 GCA_032270685.1 Microctenopoma stevenorrisi
CTGTTAATCAACAGTTAACTGTTAATTAACTGTTAATGAGAGTAAAGATTAAGTTAAGAGTACTAAGTTCTTAATATCTTACATGGTTGACATAAAATTGTTCTTAAACTGTTGTTAACCTTATACAGTACAGTTTTTACTAGACTTTCCTCCTTAAAAATTGGGTGCGTCTTATATGCTTGTGCGTCTTATATGGCGAAAAATACGGTAGTCTGTAAAATGAGTCACAGCTTCTCGACATCTGTACAGAGTTTCAGGCTGCTTGGAAAAAAAAAGAAGCAAAAGTATTAGTTTCTCTGATGATGCTTTTTAAAAGTACATGTTCGAGTAAAATTAAAATTTTGTTTTATTCTATAAACTACTGAAAACACACCTCCCAAACTCTAAATACAAATAGTATTATGTTGAGAACTTATTTGCAGAAAATGAAAAATGGGCAAAATATCAGAGAAGGTTCAATGTTTTTTGACCTCAAATAATGCAAAAAAACCTAAAACAAAACAAGCTCATATTCATTGTTACACAGCACATTATTAATTACTAAGCTTTTATGCAGGTGGGGGGGTTCTCTAATTTCTTTCCAGAGCTGTATATTCTGTTCAGTAAAATAAAATAAACATAAGATTTTTGCAATACTATGATGTCCATACATATTTTTTTTATTTTCTACATTAGAACAACTAGAAACACAAAACGTGGTTTCTCTCCTTCCACAAAAACTATTCCTGGGGATGTGTCTTTAGACTATAAAAGGATCAACTTGGCATCCAGATGAAGTTGAGAGATTCCGAGCTGGGTTCTTGATGAACTTTTCCAATCTTTGAAAGAAGAAACCTGTCATCAGATTTTGACAGAGCTTTCACTCTCTCATTTTCCTTTACAGAGATAACACTATTTGTCACTCTCACCAACAGCTGCTGTTTTTCTAGTGTTTTGTGATTTTGTTGTAATACTTTGTGCATATTTATTATATTTGCAGAATGTATTAAGAATTAAATACATATATGGTCACAAACCCTTTGCACAACACTGTACAACTGTATAGTACTTATACTTACAAGTCATTCTAATTAAACCTTTACACATTAACAACAAATATGTTTCTCTCAAGCTGAGTATAACATGTTGTATTTCTGCATTTCTCTGTTGGTTCTTCAGTGGCAAGGAGAGACACAGGAGTTTTGTCCCAATGCCAAAGTGGTGCTGGTGGGCTGCAAACTGGACATGAGGACAGACGTTAACACCCTGCGGGAACTGTCTAAGCAGCGGCTCATCCCCGTCACCCACGAGCAGGTGAGATCCAGCACATGATGGACATCTGAGGAGAAACAAGTGCAATAAAAAACAAAACAAGGATTTAAAAGGTGCTAACGGAAGGAACAAAGGTTTGAAAATGGATGCGGGAAAAGAAATTAGAACGCAATCTAGCAACAATATCTGTTTTTCTTTCCATCTTAGCAATGGTGTTGCCTCTGTGGTGACATCCCAGAGGAGGAGCGTGTGAGAATGTACTCATGCTACACAATCAACCACCGCTATATAAGAGCTGTGTGAAAGCCCTGTGGGACGTGCTGCTGGTTTTGGCGTTTTGACCGAAAGTTGCTGACAAGCGATGCAGGGTTGCATATAAGGCAGCCCACGGAAGAGGCATTGGCGGTTGACGGCATTTATGTCTAGGGACACATTCTTTCCTTGAAATGAAATATTCATGCAGATTTAGGGATTTTAAAAATGCAGGGTGAATAGAAAACGGACATTGATGAATGAGTGAGCCCTTTTATCGCATGCGGCCATGACCTCTAAGCCAAGGGAATAGGTAGAAACGGGAGAGAATGATAAACTGTTCTGTAAATCTGTGAATTTTAATCAGCTTTCACTGTGTTCATTTTGTGGTCTCCCCGTGTTGAACATGCAAAATGCGGAGGGGCTTTTTCATCACCACACAAAAGCCCTTAAACAAAGGAGGCTTTTTTTCTGCTGCTCTCTGAGAGCTAAATGCATAGAAAATCAGCAGCGGAACAACAGACAGTTCATGTAAATAAGACATAAACAAAAGATGGAGTGGCAAGCCACAGATCTGATGTAGAATAGCTGGGGACTATTTGTGGCCAGGCCTACATTAAGCTATTGTTTTGCTCCTTCTCTCTAACCATTTTGGTCTATGGGAGCTACTGTTTGTGCCTCTAACATGCCCAGAAAAATGTGTGTCGCACAGCAGATGCCAAAGCTGTGCACAATAAACATTTTGGTGCTCTAATCCTATAGCCTGTGTTGTTATCCTGCTGCTGATCTCAAATTGAATTCCAACACAGCTGAGGAGCCGCCGGCGAAAGTGACCACTGGGTGAACTCCAGACGTTTCCGCACTAATCTGCCCAAGATCCGATCGAGCTTTTCTGCTTGGCCCCCTCCCACCACTGCCATCACCCCCAAATTAAAATTTGAGATTCCACTTACATTCCACTTCATCCCTCAATATATGAGTGAACAGCCATGATAAGAATCAAGCCTTGTCCAATGGGGATGGAAAGCCCTCTCCCTTTGTTGGAGAGCATGGGATTTAAATGTCACCGAAACGCAGCGTTCTCTCCTCTGTTGTGGTTTTTGCTTGTGTGGATCCGGTGTGAATGTGGGTATATAGTCTGATCATGAAACATGGGCTGAGGTTAAACTGTACTGGAGGAAAGAAAGATGCTGAGGGACTTGAAAATTTAATTTGTCTCTGATTTGATCTCGAGCAAACAATTTACAGCCTCAATTAACTGGGTGTGTTGTAACAGTAGCCAAGGGTAAGCTCTATCTCTGGAGTAGTGCTGTTGAGGTTTTGTCTCTCTTCTCTAAAAAGCTCATAGACCATGTCAACTCTGGCACGGTGGGCTCTGTGCTGCTTTGTTACCGATCTGTTACCACAGACCAAAAAGTCAGAACATCTACATTATTCATGCCTCAGAGGGAGGGGCATCATTTGTCTCTAGACGTGTTTAGATCATTGACATTCAGTCTACAGTTTAGATCAACATCTTTGTCTCAGGACCGCTGCAGCTTTTGGGGGGGGGGTGATTATTTAGTCCTCCACTGCTGAGATATAGCACCTGCTTATGGATGGGGTGCATATTGTAAAATGTCAGCTCACACACGCTAACATCACTGCTGAAAGCCTGAGGAGAGAATAGACATTGTTATTTCACAGCTGGGATTTGGGCAGGATAAAAACTTCTGAAATCCCTTGAAAGGCACTAAAGTACATTATGAAAAAGAGAGTTACGGCAGATGGTGTTTTTGTGGAAGTGCTTATAAAATATAGCATCTAAATACCCTCTCCAGATCTTTGTAACTTCTGTTTTTAAAACAATGCTCCATAAACGAAAGTGAGCCTACTTTCTAATAACCCCTTTCTCTGCCTGTCTTTGTGTTGCAGGGAAGCACGATAGCTCGACAGATGGGGGCGGTGGCCTACGTGGAGTGCACCTCCAAGGTTTCGGAGAACAGCGTTCGAGACGTGTTCCACGTCACCACGGTGGCGTCAGTGCAGCGGCCGCACAAGCCGCAGTTAAAACGGAGCAGTTCCCGCAGGGGCCTGAAGCGAGTTTCACAGCTCCCCTTGCCACCCCTTCCGGGCCGGACTGAGCAAATGGACCAGGCTCCGGCCATGAGGAAGGACCGGGCTAAGAGCTGTGTGCTCATGTAGAGACCCAGCATTATATATATATATATATATATATATATATATGTGTATATATATAAACAGAAATATATCACAGAAGTCTATTTATTGTTTTATTGTTATTTTTCCTCATTTTCATTTTTTGCACTGAGGAAAAACATCTACATTGTGGAAGCAAATGCTAAAGATTTATTTTGTTTCCTTTGTGCATATTTCCTAAACTGTTTACATCATTTTTGTTGTTCTGAAATAATGGCAAATTGGAGTGACTCTCTGGACTCGAGGAAGCTGTGATAGTGGAAGAGTTGTCCATGCTGCCCGAGTATTAAGGAGGAATTCATTTCCTGAAACCGCTCTAATAAGAGGATGCTACAGCGACAGGAGACTGCATGAGGAGACCGAAGTGTGTGGAGAATGTCTGAGAATGAAGCCTATTGTCCTCAGAGACAGTTGCGCTAAGCGCACATGAAGACTAATTGTCTAGAAGCACCGTTTAAGTTTGCTCCCTGTTACAGTATTTGAGAGGAAACCTTGTACGTACAGCAATGCTGAAAGGAACTCTGATGATTAGGGGTGTGATGGCTCGAACGAAACACCAGGAGCTGGGAATTAGGTTTTCTTTTAAACATTTGCCAAAATATTGTAAAGGTTTGTGTGTGTGTGTGTGTGTGTGTGTGTGTGTGTGAGCATTACTACCACAAGTGCATTTCACAACACATCTGATTTTTATTTTGTGCAGTTGAAAAATATTTTTCTCATCAACCTTCAGTTGTGTCAGTTTTATTCACTCAAGTTAATGCTGTTGTTGCTATTTTAAAGATGTTTCTTTGTGGAAAATAAAGTGATAAAAGGTTAGGGCTATTTTGTTGTACTTTCACTAAATGCCAAAACCAGAAATAAAGCAGTCAAATAAAGTTTGACTGTGTAGAGAAAGGTTGAATCGTTGAATTCCCTGTTTCCACTGTCGTCTGAGATCACGTGATCGTATCATCATCGTGAGTATGTAATCAAGTGTCTCATTATATTTAAATGGAACCGATCACAATGCTCAATTTGTCTCCTCCCGTTTCTGTTTTCTTCACCTGCCTTCTAAAATAACACAAGGAAATAATAACTGTCAATTTCCTGTTTCAATGCCATCTCTTTGCTTTCTTCAAGCACTACTGAAGTGTGTCAGTCTTTCGTGGTAAAGTGCAGATCTCTCTGCAAGCACAAACTAAATTGAACTGCAATGCAGCAACACGGGTGTAGCACTGAGACTCCATACCACTTAGTTAACTGCAAGTCTTTTTAGTACGACAGATGACATGATATGTGAGATCTATCATTTTGCTGTCCAGTTGATCCTGAGACTCTGAAGTTGTGTTTTTGTCCCCTGATCTTCTGTAAAACAGTGACCTGGTCAGTCTCAAAGTAGACCGTTTCTCTTGGGACTCACAGGACTTTCTGTCTGAAATGTTCAGGCAGTTGGTTACTGTATTCTGACAGCATTCATTCAGAGGTGAGGGTGGACAGGTCCATCTACAGCAAGTGAAACACTCTGTCAGGAACAGAAAGTTTTACCTGTATAACTGTCAGTTTGTTTGACACTTAACTGTTGTTACTGGTCAACATTAAATTGTTGACAAGATGAGATCAAGTGATGGATGAAATGTCAGCTAAACTACAGTACAAGAAGAGAGAAACTCAAGAAACCAAGTGGCAGAGTGATGTGTGGGGGCAACATAGTGAAAGGTAATAAACCCACAATATACCTTTTGAGAAACAAATAATCAGCCTTGCAGGCTCAAAATAATTTGCATAAAATATCAGCAGTTGGGTAAAAAACATTATTTGGTCATTCTCAGATCTTTTTGATGCATAAACTATATTATATATTAATATATTGAATAATTACATGTCCAATAAAATCAATCTACTGTGAGTATTTGATACAAAGACCTATAAACAGTGAGTATTTGATAGTCAGGGGATAGATTTTATTGCTTGTGTTGTTTAAAGCAGAGAAAGGAGATGGGACGCTCTGTAAAATGTGTTGCCCAGGGCAGCATATCAGCAGTGGAAATGAGACTAGCGCACACAGCAGGGGCACCAGACCTGCTGTGCCCCTACAGTTAGGACTCACACTTAAGAGGATTAGGCTTGTGTTGCCAGTGTGCGTGTGTGTGTGTTTGTGAATTTAATGGGGTTGCACTGGGCGGCATCATCGCCTGTGTTTCCCCATCAGCCTGCATGTTCATCAACTAAAGCAATCATCCAAATGCTGATACAGACTCTCGCCTAGGTGAAGACAAATCAAAAGCTACTTTGTTCGTGAAATTAGACCGACATCAGACTGCATCTCACCAATCTACTCCCACTCAGGCGGGTTTCTTTTTACTGCAGGATGTCTAGCCTCGATTTCAGCAATCTGATCAGCCAGTTGCCCTTTACCACTGAGACGCCAGGAGGATTAGAAGTACCTTTGTGGGTTCCTGCTCTGATTCTGCATTCTTAAATTTCTCTACTCTTCTCTGACAAGCCTAGTCATCGTCTCCCCGCCACAGTTGACGTCATGTGCACACGATAGCAGGCGTTTTTGGTCAGTTAGTACAATTTGCAGATTGGGTTGTGTCCCTAAAAATGGCAGGAGGAATGAGACAGACAATGCAATTGACGGAGACAGGCTGAGGAGGGGTGATGGAGAGAGAGAGAAACAGAGAGGGAAACTACACGGCCTGTCTGCTGACAAAAAGGCTACAGAGCAGAGCCACAAATTGCATACAGTCATGAGAGGATTGGTAATGAGAAGCAGTATGTGACCAAGCTGAACTAAACACACAGGCTTCATAAACACACACACACACACACACACAGGCATATACACAAAGAGGAATCTGGCAGAGATTGTTGGCATTCCCCATTCACTGTGTGAGAACTGACCATCAGTGTGCTATGCAGGAAAATGCCTTTAGTAGCATATTAATATGACGACCTTTCCCATGACACCTCTTAAGATTTTCAACTTTATTGTTTCCGGTTTCCCAACGGATAAACTCAACAAAGTGGAGACCAACCTGGGCCCCTCCCTGAGGTGGTTCAGCAGTGAAACACAGACTGTGGAGATTAATTAGCCTACGCTTTAGTGCTTTCTGCACCAAAGTGCTGCTAATTAAAATGTGTGAGGTTGTGTTTTTCATATAGTTTGTTGGTGTGTGCGCGTATGTCTTTATCTGTATTTGTCTGTGTGACTGAATTTACGTCTGGGACCAGGATCTTATTACAGAATTTCTTTTCCTGTCTTTGAACTTCAAAAGCAGAACAGGATGAGACTGAGTGATGGGGAGGAGTTATTGATATTTTAGAGGGTAGTGTTTTTTCCATCATGTGTTTTCAGGTGGATGCACACATATTTCCCAGAGGGATTAGAGGTTGAGTATGAATTGCTTGTGTGACTGAGCTGTGCAGAGGGAGGTCTGATGAGATGGAAATGATAGAAAGGTTTGGCAGAAATATTCAGAATCCACTGCTTGAATTTTAAAATTGACGTCCACAGCTGATAGACATCTTTGAATAAACCACCATTTATCTGTCATAATGGAGAACACATTTGGGGTATTTATTAAGAGGTTTCATTGACGGGCACAAACTAGATAAGCTTGTTTTCTTTAAGATGGAGAAAAAAACGCCAGCTGTGCTTTCATCGGACACTTGACAGATACTTGAATAAAATAGAGATAAAATGCATCGGTCGGTCCAGCACTTAGAGCAAACACTTTGCTGACTTGTCATTACATTTTGTTCAAACAGCTATTATTTAACAGATGAATCCTAATGGTTTTGGTGGTGTGCTGCCTGCCTGTCATTCTAGTGCCACCAAAAGACGTTCACTTTTTGGTCCAGGACTGCCATAAGATGACTTCCATGGTGCAGAGATGATGAGCGCTAATGATGCTGGCGACTCCCTGACCTGTCCCCTAGTGTGATCAACAGGTCAAAATGTTCAATCTTCTTGTGACGTATGTTAACATCTTTAAATAGATTTGCACAGTGCCATGATCGCTAGATTAGGAATTTGAATGACCTTAGTGATCTCTGGACTTTTAATCTAGTTCCATCATGTTGAAATTCTATTTATTGCTAATTTCCTGAAGGTATATTTGTCATGTTGTGCTATCTACAGTATAGGCCTCAGTACAACCACACATAAATACATTGTAAAATATATTACGTGTGCTAAATAAAGTGCTAGATTGTGCTGAATGACCATGAAACCACAGTGAGGGGTAAATAATTACAGCAGGAAGTTGCAATTGAAATTGTCACTTTGCAAACAGCTGGGCAATCATATTTAGTTTTTTCAGTCACTGAACTTTAAGGACTAGATCTCATCAATCTATTAGGCAAAATCACAGAAACGTAATCAGCTGATATCATATGGGGCTTCCGGTAGTCTGACAATTATAATAATCCTGCAGAAGATCCTTGGTTTGTTTAAACAGTCTTTCTTCTTTTGTGTTTCTCCCGACTTCTCCCCCTCAGCCACTTGGGTTTGAATTGTAATATTTGCTGCAGGCCATCGCCAATTTACATAGTCACACATTAGGAAGATGCCCTTTTAGTTGTTCAGTGTTTGACCACCGAGCAGCTTGACTGGAGCAGTTGGGGGTTTAGTGCCTTAATAAAGGGCACATCACTGTCAGCTGCTGAGAGGAGAGCACTATCTGTTCACTGCCACCAACCAGGAAGATAATATCACCTATCACTGGTACAGTTACACTTGTTGTGTGAACTCTGTTTAAAATGAGTGTTAAAAATAATCCCGCCTTGAAATATGTCAGCGAACTAAGGTAAATGTCAGGATCAAAAATAATAAGCTAAGTTTCACATCCATTAGAAATAAGTGAACATCTTTAGAGAAGAAAGTTTTAAGAGAATTAAATGTATATGGAAATATCGTCATTGCTTTATTTCTGTTGTTCATCCAGGAAGCTCATGTATAATATATGATCATAGCATAAAAGATGATATAGGAGCAATTAAAATGTATATGTGAGCAGCAGCAGGAGCACAGGAGACCAGAAAACACATTAAAGCAGCTCCAGTCTCCAGTTTTTTGTTATTAAGTATGGTAATAAAACATGCACTAACAGACTTAAATGTGTGCATTTTACCACTTAACGACTGCAGACATTATACAATGAGTATAACAAAAGCAGGATTTAATCTTAAGACTCTCTAATTAGGCTCTTTAAATATAAACTAATCATGTTGTTTGTAAAAGGTGTCACTCAGTTTGACACTCAATATGTATAATTACTTGTAAGTGACATCATGTATTATGTGCACGAGAAATAGAGAAAATTACAAATTCGCTGCAACTTTGAGAACAAAATAACCCGGCGTGTCTAAGCTACACAATGCCAGCAAACAGGCCGGTTAATCATCAGTGATCTCTGTGGGGAGAAAGCTTCTCAGCCCCTCACTGGCTCAGTCGAGGTGATTATAGAGTAATAAAACCCATGTCCACTTGTGAATTGCAGAGCAGGTTTGTCAGGCTATTTAATCTGACGCTGAAATCCCTTCTCTGTTTCATATGAGGTGGTAGTTGCTCTGAAACAATATGTGTGGTTTGGCCAATTAAACGCACATTATAGAGCCAGTCAGCAGCATCATAGAACAAACGTGGTGATTTTAAATTATAGCTTTAGTCGGACAATAAGCATACAACTAATTATTCAAGGTGTGTTCTCTGGCAACCTGATGGGAAAAATAAAAATATGATCGTGGTAGAGTGTGAATCTGACCCTAATCCCCAATTTAGTTTCCACAGAGACGATGACGTCGTGGAAACGGTGGTGGTGATGTTGCAGAATGTTAATGGGACAAGATGTCCAAGACATATTGTTAGTTACCTGGTGGAGGTGAGTCACTCACAAATACCCAGTGCACACTGTGGCAAACAAGAAGTATAGCATATTGAGACGAAATAGCAGGAGAGGTGAAAGGAGAAAAACAAGTGAGAGAGGAGAGAGAGAGGGGAAATGTGGACATGGGTGGTTTATTGGTACGGAAAAAGCCACTGAGCCATTCCTAATCAGATCCCTGTGGCCCTGAGCACACACTCCAACATGACGCAAAGGCTGGAGTGTGTTTAGCTGGCTGCCCACCTCCTCTCCACTCATCATCGTCTGGCTCTGCATTATGAAAGGTCACTAACATTGTACCAACCTGTTAGGACACTGTGCATCCAGGGTTGTACTGTGCTGTGAAAATGTATTTGTCCCCTTCCTGATTCTTTTTTTGCATATTTGTCACACACTTGTTTTTGAGCTGATTTCATCTAAGAATAAAAGCTGTCCAAACCCATCTGCCCTATGTGAGTTTTTGTGGTATTTATGGTTTGCCCATAGTCAGAGTAGTTTTCTAATGTTCATGCCCTGTTACATACTTTTGCCTCGTTCATGTCTTAGTTTGTCTAGCTCTTTCTTTGCTCTTTGTGATACCTATAGTAGTTAGTTCATTTAGTTTCCTCATGTTATGTCCTCCTGAAGCCTATTATCCTTTCCCAGGTTTTTTGGTCTTTCTAACCCTCTGTTTGTTTATTAGCTAGTGTTTTTTTCCTTTTTCCTTGTGTACATTTACTTTACATAAGGATCCCTTTATGTCAGCCCTTTATGAGACACCTGTGATAAAATCATGCATGCTATCTAAAATAATTTAAGAACAGATGAGAAACAAAGTCAGTAAGTGATATATAGCAGTCTGGATAGGGTTACAAAGCAATTTATCACGTTTTGAGATTCTAGAAATTTTATATGCACAAATGGAGAAAACTTAAAACAGAAGTGAACCTTTCCAGTAGTGGCTGGCTGAGCAAAATTACCAAAACATGGTGGTGGTAGTGTGATCATCTGGGGCTGCATTACAGCTTCCGGACAGTTTGCCATAATTGATGGAACCATAAATTTTGTGTTCCACCTTAGCATCCTGGAAGAGACTGTTCGACCATCAGTTAGTGACCTTTAGCTCAAGCAGCAAACCACACCAGCAACATCGCCTCAAATGGTTGGGGTTGTGGCCTAGTCAAAGTCTGATCTTAAATTTGATTGAGATGTTTATTTTTTATATAGTGCCATTTTACAACAAAAGTTATCTCAAGGCACTTTACAGTGTAAGGTTTAAGACCTTACACATTATA
>JAUMTR010000026.1:6927994-6987007 GCA_032270685.1 Microctenopoma stevenorrisi
ACTTGCTGTGGTTCTTTAAGGAACCATAGAAGCGTCTGAAGAACCATTTAAGAACCATTATTTTTCTGTGTGTAGGAACCACAAGTAGACCAGCACTCTGAGAGCGAAGTGCTCTGCTGGGATAATAAGGTTCTATCAGGTCTTCAAGATATGTTGGGGCCTGATCATTTAGCGCCTTATATGTAAGGGGAAAATTTTTAAACTCTATTCTAGATTTAACAGGAAGCCAATGGAGAGAAGCTAATGTAGGAAAAAACACAAGTACAGAACCCACATACTCGTACTGTATATTATACTGAACTTTGCTTTGGCCTTGCAAGCACCACTGTGTATTATTCTGTGAGCATGTGTAGTTCATAAGAGGGGTGTTCACTGGCTGCAATCCAAGCCCAGCAACGCTATGGTTGCCAGTTTTGGATGGCATATCACCAAGCTGGCACTAACTTTCAGAGCAAGAAACAGAATGGCAACTTTGTTATGTGGACCACTGCTGCTGTTTTTGTTACTTAAGCATTTGGTCAAGCACTTTCACACATAAAGAGAACAATATTGTTTTCTCAGTTCTTCTCCCATATATGAACAACAATAAGTATCTTTCTGATGCACAGAATAAGCCTCATTAATTGTTAAGAATCTGCTAAAGAAGAAAAATATATTTCCTTCCAGCAAGCTGCACAGAGCTTTTTCTGCCATCTTTTTATAAACTCAAAGGGCATTTTTGTTTGCTTGTGTGAGTGCATTTAAATATGCCTATTTACTGTGTGATCAACTTTGTTTGTTTTGCAGTTCATGCATGCGTCTATGCATTTGTTTGTGTGTGTGTGTGTCCATGTTTACTTATGTTTGTGAAAATGCATACATTTCTTGCTGGGCAAAGAGGAACAGATGAACAAACAGTCAGTGAAGGAGAGTTGGCCTGGAGGCTCTCAGCGTGTGTGTGTGTGTGTGTGGAAGAGTGAAAGCGTTAGAAGTAATAACCAGAGCATATTTTATGACCTGATTTGGTCCACCTTCAGAGCTTACATTGTGTTTTTAGGTGGACAAAACTCCTGTTGATGGCTTGAGTTGTGTCAGCAAGATATGTAGCCTCCCTACTGCACGACATATAAATCACTGCCTCCTGTGCTGAGTGATGTTTACACCACAGAAACCCATCACCTGGAAACAACACTGGTCACTGTTAAAAAACAAAAGCATATCCTCACTTAAAGATTTACATATTTTGCTGGTAGCTAAAAAGACAAATATTTATAGAACATCTACAATATTCAAGTACTAATTTGAGGTCTAATATTGTCGAGTAACAGAGTGAAATGTATTTCTAGAGATAGAAGAAATGATAAAGGAGATTTATCGAATCTCCATGAGATATTTTTGACAACAAATATTAAAACTCTGTTCACTACAGTACTCTTTTAACCCATCTCTGAAACAAGTTGTGAAATGTTTGCCATAGAATTGAAACATGAATAATTTGCATAGACAATAACCTTCCACATGGCCATATGAATTAAATCTGTGTAGTGTGGGGTACTAGTACTAAAGTAGATATCGACAGATTTCATTGAACAAAGCAGAAATATGCGTAAAAAGTTATATTACTATTATTAAGACGATAAAAGTCCATTGCTCACTGGGTCTGAATACACATACAGACACAACAATGGATCACACCAAATGTGGAATTAGTCCTGGCTTTTTAATTGATGTTGCTGTGCATCTCAACCAATGAAATCATTCGCCGTGCATGGCACAGATCAGAGGAGAATAAAAAACCCAATAAATCTCAGAAGGATCGTGTAATTAGTCATGATTAATAACTTAAATTGCTGGCCAGCAACAATTCCTACATTTCCATCTTTTCAGCGAAGTGACTAATCCGAATTTTGTAAGTTCTGTGTAATTGCTTGTTTTAGAAATACACTATGCAGAGCTGTCTGGTTAAAATAAATGCTCTGAAAAAAAATATATAGTGTGCACAATTAAATCAAACAGTGAGTCCTACTGTACTCGTACTGTAATTTGGCTTGTGCTTTCTGTGATTTTAAGATGGATTTTTCAGAGATTAGCCTTGTGCTAAAGAAACACAACAAATAAAATACTGTAGGTATTTTCAAACAGAGAGGGAAGGAGGACTCATTCCATAGACTAATGACGCTCTCCGTGTATTTTCATGTATTTTGTACACGTCTCTTTCCTCTCCTCTTTAGAATTCTCACAGTCACCGAAATGAACCACGGTGGCTGAATACTTTGTGTTTTCACATTCCTGCAACACACAAGCTGCAGCTGGTGGTTTTTCTAATGAAATTTTCAAGTTAGAACCCAACCAAGCTGGCTACGAGGAAGCATCCGACACTAGAATGTCATACTGGCTTATAAATGAGTCCTTTGCTCCCGGGGGCATGCCTGGAGCCAGGGTCAGGCTCTGACACACAGGAGGAAAGTTTGTTTGGCACAGTCAGAAGAAGATTTTACTCAACACCCAGAGCTGGCCACTGCAGCCATGAAGCATAAACACATCTCGCACTGTGGAAAATTTCCCTTCAGCAAAAACAAGTGCGCGTTTAGGTTTGTTGACTTAGCTAAAGCTGGCAGGATGCGTCATTTTGATTGAGGTGCAGGTATACAGCTGACAGCAGGTTGTATTTGAACTGGTGACTTTTTTCCTTGCTGCATTTCCTACAAATTATTTCTCCTTGTATGCTTTTCTTGTACAGGCTCGGGCTTTTTCATCAATAACATTTAATGCAGTCTCAGAAAATCCACTGTAGGCAGCTGTGAGTGCTTTTTAGTTAATATTCTCTGTGGGTGAAGGGAAAGTGTACTGTCATCACTTTCAACATCAGCAGCATTTTTCTCCATAGAGTAATGTTTATCAAGTATTTGCTTACTGGCAGCTATACATGTTAGTTGTTGTTAAAAAATGAATTATAATAAAAAACAGATGCTTTAGGGCGATAATTTGCATATGTTAAGATGTATGATCTAACTGGGTTTGGGGATTAAAAAGCACAGCAGAGATAACAAAGACTAGTTTAAAATAGTAAATAACAATGGCTTTAGGCCCTTCCAGAAGTAGAATATTTTCATGTTTATGTCGATTCATCATAATGCTGTCAAGTACAGACAGCATCAGTCGCCATGACATTAATGGCTGTTAGTGCTTTCAGTTGTTGTTGTCTCAGTGTGCGAGCCAGACAGGAAACAGCAGTGAGGACAGAGCTCTCTTACCTCCGCATAGAGAGTTTTTGCCAGAGAAATTTGAAGTATTTAAAAATGGATTGTCTGTTTAAACAGGATGTAAAATTAGGCAGATTATTAATGTATACATCTAGCACTCACATTCATTAAGGCTCTCCCTCTCTCTGTCTCTTATTGACTCTGTTTCTTTCCACTGCTGTTCTCCCATAATTCAGTCTTTATCTCTCCAACACTGATTATTTCTTTTTTCTACAACAATGACACAGACTCCCTCTAAATGGCCAGAGATGTTTTCAACGTGCCATCACCAAGGAAATTAGCCTGTGCTGGTGATTTAATTTCAGATTGTCAGACTTAATTACTCTTGTTTGTGTGTGTGTGTTGCTAGGTGTGTGCTTTTGAATGTAACGTAACGTGACCCCGCATTGTGCATGTACATTATGTAAACGGATTGTAGCATAATACACACGTGGGTGTCAATAATTCTAGCACTATAATATGAAAGTAATTATTTAAGACAGCCTTACTCAGGTCTGACTCCTGGATAAAAGGGAAGATGGTGATAAATGTGAGAAAGGTGTAAATAATAACTGTGAATCTAAAAGTAACTGTAACATGGAGCCAGTAAGTAAAGGAGATAACATGCAACACCCCTTTACAATTACCATTTAATCGGCCAATGATGAATATTGAAACAGTTTTAAGTAATGTTTCACAAAAATAACAACTTATCTTAAATAAGTTGTATGATAAAATCAGGTACGTTAACAACATCCCAAACTACATGACAAAAATATTTCCCTAAATGTTTCATGTATGCAGAAATAAATAAAACAGTCTGTAAGTTTCATGCACAAAATTGTCCCACAATGTACCCGAACGCAGAACCGAGAGAGTCCAGCTCGGGCAGGCCAAGCACGGACTGTCCCTGTGTCTCTGAGAAGAAGAAGGAAGGCACTCAGGACCATCAGCCCAGTGGTCCTCACAGTCCAAAAAGGAGCAGAAGAAGTCGAACCTGGAGTTGGACTTCAGCTGGGCTCAGATCTCTCGAGCTAAGCCAGAGCTCAGGGAGACCTGGTCCTCAGAGGCTTGATCCACGTGGTTGTACATCGGTGATCAGAAAAGGACTGGGTGGAGGTAAGTGGTTTGGGTTCAGAGGAAGAAAAGAAAAAAGGTGAGACTGACTAAATCCCTCTCTAGCTCTGGTTGTAGGGTCCTAGATGGTCAGTTCATTCTGTCAGTTTAATGCACATAATGGTAAACCCAAAAACCTGAAGGGTGACCAGGTGTGAACATGGAGCGGCAGAGATGAAGGAACTCGAAAGGACCGAGCAAAAAAAGAAGCCAAACAAACTTCCTAACATGCTGAAGGGAGACCATGAGTCAGATGATGACGGGGTGGATGATCAGGCGGTGAAGATCGCAGGACATAAATAGTGAGAGAACCTATTTGGTAATCAGGAAGCAATCAAGGTGGGTGTAGAGAAAGGGGAGTGACCAAGATGAGGGAGGGAGGGACAGAGAGACATGGAAGGAGACACAAAAGGACATGACATTGACACAGTCTAATTTCTTTTGAATGTGCTAAACTCTACTTTTTTCTATTTACATACTTGATGTTTCTCAGAAACCCTGTGACCCACATACATACAATATGCTGTAAAAGTCTGCATTACTTAGGAACAGATTTTTAAGTTGCTGATGCAACTTAGTTTAGGGGTTTAAGACTGATTTAAATAATTTATGACTACGATATGTTTAAGTTCTTAGATAACTGATACTACTGTGATGATGCTGGCTTGTTAATTTGGGCCTGAGCCGATGAGCTGGTGTTTAATAACGATAATAATTAGGAATCTCAGCAATTATATTTCCTAAACTCTGCATATGTGGGCTTAATGTTGCACTGCTTTGACGTGTGGTATGCTGTACACTGTTAAGTTTATATTATTTTACAAATTTCTCAGTCTCTTTGTGTCAATCGCAGCAGCTACACTAATTATTTACAGAGGTAAGTGCTGGGCATGGTGCTGAGTTCACTGTGGTCACTTACACATGGATGTCCTTCTGCCATCTGCTCAGTAGCTCACGCACGCACACGCACACACATGAAATGTGCATGCTACTTTGTGAATGACAATCAGGTCTGTGAATTTTTCAGAGCAGAGCACTAGTGATGCTGATTACACAGTGGATCTCTTAGTGACATTGAGGAATTTACAGGTGATGTTTTACATCTAATTATTACCTCAGTAATTATCCTGCATTAGAAAGTAATAGTGATTAAAAAAAACAGAATCTGCCCACTTTTAGTGTTGATAAATCTGAAACAGACAGCCACACACTCCTTCAAAATCATAACTCAGATAGACAGAGAAAGATGACAAAGCAGCATGATACAAGTGAGCTTTGAGCTCAACATCAATATCTCTAAGACATTTTGTCCTGACACAGAAAATGAACAATTTCACAACAATAGACAGTGACATCCAGTCTTCAGTTTCTCCCCTGCTCTTATCTCTACTCATTTCTTCTGGATTTTATTGCTGAGGCTTGGAATAATGACATAATAGTGGTAGTTTTTCTTTTCTGCAGATGAGAATTGGGAGTGTCAGACGTGATGATGGTGGGGTTGCTATTTGCTCTGGGTAATTTCATATACCGGGGTCACGGTCATCTGCAGTTAGAGTGAAATCTGAGGTCAGTAAAGACATGAGAAGCATTTTGCTTCTCATGTCTTTACTGATTATAGACAATTATAAAGGCATATACATGAAAAGTGTCAGTATTAAAGATATAAAAATAACTAAATACATTTTAAACACGTATATGTGGCTGTACCTTCAAAACCTATATGGTATCTTGCAGGAGTTTTAGGGTTTAAAATGCTTTTTAAAATATCCATATTTATTACACTCACTGCACTTTAATTCGTGTAATTATTTATTCTGTGATGTTGTTACTAGACAGACAGCATTGGCTGGGTACATATTCTTTGTAAGCATCTGTGCATCTAATAAATCAAACTCAGAGTCTTTACAATTGCACAATCCCTTTCACGTCTTTCTCCTGACAAATGAGGCCATCGCTGGTGTGTAGATAACATTAGCTCTGCAGAGAAACCTTAATGCTTTATTTACTTCTACCAATGCTCAAAACCCATGAGTGGACAGCAGCAGCCATACTGTAGCCCAGATGGCTCTGCTGGCCTAAATGTACACACTTGAAAGACACAAGATGAGGAGGCGGATACTGTTGACTCTGGGTTTAGTCAGTACTGGTGGGTGTTTGGTTGGTATTCTATTAGCGAATAGGCCGAGCACTGACCGACCACCCCTATGGACATGAGAGATGTAAGAATAGAGTCGGATTAGCTGAGAAACAAAGAGGCATCCGCTGAAAAGCAGCCACATCTCTGGTGACTGGCAAACAGACAAAGCCACTCCCCCAGGCTCTCCTGAGAGGAAGAACTGGGCCTCCACTCCCCATGTGGTCACAACACAAACAAGCCGGAACCAAGGACTTCAAAGCAGCCACACACAAACGCCACACACAGGGTCTGTCTGAGACATCTCCGGTCATGTGACTCCAGGCCAGGTGCACACAGACTGGGTCCTTGGCAAAGCAGCGTGGTCGCTGCCCCTGTCAGTTTTGATCAGCAGCCAATCAGGGGCTCTCACTCCTTTGAGGTGGCTGTTTTAGGGGCTCAGGTCACCTCCCACATTGGCTGAGCACCTGCTGCTCTCCAATATGCCGACCCACACCCCACGGCGTCACAACAGGCCTCTCATTCACACTCCTTCGAACCCCTCCCCTCTCTATCTATCTCCCCCTGCCAGGTGGGACTAAACACATGCCCGCTGTCTCATAAACACGAAGATGTGCCAGCGTTGCCCAGTTAGCTGCAAGGAGTCCTGAGAGACGTCCAACTATCACACAGACTTGTGGTGGAGCCAAATCGCCCAGGGAGGTACCAGACAGCCAATAAACAGAACAGATCCCACAAAACTGTAAAATACAGCAGTACAAAGCAGCTGACAGACAAGCGACACACACACACACACACGCACGCTGAGATTTATCAGAAGAAGACAGATAGAAAGAACGAGCAACAAAAGCAAAGAAAGAGAGAAATGAGCAGAAATGGTCTAGAAAGCAAATGCCCAATAAACGATTTTCAGCTTGAATAAACACAATATAGCAAATCTCCTCTCGGTATTTAGAGAAAGGAAAGGAAGGACAAATAAGAAATTGCCTTTCCCCAGTTCGTTCATTTCCTGCAAAGAGGCAATGATGATCAATATGTCTGGCCATTAAACCACAAAACCTTCCTGCAAATAGCCATGTGATGTAGGCCGGAGCTGCTGCAGAGCTTCAGGCCGGCTGATGGAACCAGATCAGCTCCCCAATGATGACAAACACACAGGGGAAATCAGCCAATCACTCACTCCCGCCTCACACCTCCACATGCCTCTCTCCTCACTTTACCTCTAAATAACCAAAGTCTTGCTCTTTTCTTTGCTCTCTGCCTGTCTCGCTCTCTCGCCCTCCTCTGCTGCTGATCTATTAACCCGTCTCACTCAGCAGAGGAGCTGGGGCAATCTCAGACGGGCAAAACCAATTCAACAGACAGTGTAATGCTCTCCACTTCAACTAAGCTCCAACTGGAGCTCTTGAACTGGAAATTACATTTTCACAGCCTGCTAACACTGAATTAATGCCAATTACAACGTGTGTTAGAGAAAACAGCAAATATATTTCAGGCCAGAGAACATATTCATCTTAGCCAAATGTTAAAATCATCTGGGTTCAGTTCTAGACAGCTGCTGTTTGTATTTAAATCAATGGACACTAACACTTGAAGCAGTCTCGCTCCCTGTCTTCTACTTACCACCCTTACTTTCTCTAACTCCTCATCCAAATACGGTAGTGTTAAATAGAGTTAAAAGACTTTAGAAACTGAAATAATGGCAGCAGCAGTTGTACATGATCATATGCATCATGTACAAATTAGGGCACTGGAATAATTAAGACAGAGGCCCATCGAGACAAAGTGCTCTTGTGTCTAGACAAGAGCGTCAGAATACATGGAGACAAAATGATGGAACTCGGGAGGCAAGTTATTAGTGATAGAGAAAAAGAGGTGCAGGAAAGTCACTTACAATCAGTGACTGTAGCTACTCAACAGAGAGTGGAATCTAACAGTTAATCTGATACATAACCATTTTTTTAAACTAATTTTTCTACCTGACTGTTTGGCGACAATATACAGTACAGTGCTTTCTAATAAAACTATGGGTTGGTGTAATTCAGTGTGGAATTCTAAATAAAGCCAATTGTTTCTAGCACCCAAATCATTTTATTTAAATGGACATAAAGAAAGTATACAGTATGTATGTACCAGTATATATACAGTATATACTGTATATATATATATATATAAATATATTAGATGGATGGTGTATGATTGAGGCACTCCATGTAAAATTGTCATTTCACTTTAAATTGACACAGAATATGTAACTGAAGCTGCAAAATGCCTTGAATTAAACTGCAAGCTGAAATTTTAAGGTTGAATTATTATTATTATTAAAATGTGGCCTGGTAGCTCAATGGGTCAGACTGGAGTGCAGAAGGTTGCAAGTTCGAATCCTGTCTGACTCCTAATCAATCCCCTACCAGGTGTGTCCCTGAGCCAGACACCAGCGCTAGCTCCCTGTAATTCGTTTTGATAAAAATACCTGCCAAGCAAAGTAAAGTAAAGAATTATGCCCTCATTATTACCAGTGAAAATGAAATTGTCATTAAGATAATTGCAGGTTTCTCTCACACCTCTGTATAAAAGTTTTTACCATGAATAAGATCAGATGCCATGTCTGACTAAGAAATCTGAACTTGGCATTTTTCTATACAAATGTTTAACTTATTTTAGAAAAATCAATAACTTCAAATCTAGAATTTTTTATATAATATATTTTGATTTAAATATAATTTTGACTGAGCTGACAGCTCAGCATTTAGAATGTTTTCCTTGGTTTGATATTATTTTCAGTACTGCACAAAGGCAGCTGACTGCTTTGATGTGTTGCTCCTTTCAATTTTAATAGCCATCCATGTTCTAGCCACTTTTATGGTGAGATGTGTAGCTGAAGTTAGAGATGAAATATCACACATTGTGCAGCCGGAGTATCACAAGTGCAGCGTAATTCCCAATGATGATCACACCTGTCACGAACACCATCTGGAGCTTCAACGTTTTGCCTCTCAAACGCAGCTATCACTCTCATTCCTCTCCCTGCTCGCATCTCTCTGTGTTCACAACCCTTACCTAGACAAGCTGTGTGTGCATTTGATAAATCATTTATCAAGCGGGTCCAGCAGGTCATGCATCATAGCCTTCACTGATGACGGAGATGCAGCATATTTCCCATGCAAAACATCCAGCAAGTGTTAGCGGATGAATGGAGCAATGGAGCTGTTAGGGAGCTGCTTTGCTATTAAATATGTTTGTACAAAAAAGCAGTCTGCCTGACAAACAAATGCTAATCGTCAAGCCCCAAAGATTTTTAAAAGGCTGCTGTTTTATTTAAACACATCAACAGACCATTAGAAATGCTGCAGAAAACTGTGCTTTGTGGTGTGATGGTTCATCTCTGGAGGCTGTGCAGTGGATGTACGCAGCTCGTTAAACTGAGCTGCGATAATGGGCACAAACTTGATTATCTAGGTAACGACATGTTGTCTTATAAAGAACCAGGAAGCAGTATAGCCTAATATATTTAAACAGGATGATGACCTGTGCTAATATTCTGTATTTTCTTTAAACAAAGTCAGGGTCAGACGGTTAAAGTTGGGACTTTCTCCAAGATTTCTGTAATGTCATTTCTGCTTCTGCTGAAAGTAGTAGTGACAGAATCACTTATCATCTTAATCTAACTCTTAATTGTATGTGCTTGTATGTTAACGTTAGCAACAATTAGCACTAACTGCAAACTACAGCTGATGTTTTGGGTATACTGTCATCAATTTGCAGATATTTGGTCACAAACTAATTAAACAATTAACCCGATGATGGCGCTGAATAAAACAGCACCAAAATAATTTAATGAACTCAGCATGGGTGGACGTCTGCCTCATCCAATTGGAATCAGTGGAAAGAGAGAGGAAGAACGAGAACAACAAGCAGAAGACATGGCACTGGATAGGTCAAGGAGTAACTGCGCAGAGGCGGGGATACCTGCAGTTAGGTAGGAGGGGAGATGAGACGGGCTCAGTGTATCAAGAGAGGTCCCACAGCGGCCTATAGCAACATAATTAAGAGGTGGCTCAGAGTCAGCTGAACCAGCTCTGACTATTAGCTTTGTTAAACCAATGGAGAGAAAATCCATCCAATTTTCCAGGTTTCAGAGACAACATGGCCAAAAACAGTCAAAGGGTTTTTCAGTCTTATTTACTCGCTGAGTCTAATTGTGATAGTTTTTGTACTTAAGAGGTGATCCTTCATAAACAGACTTTTATCGCATGCAGCATTTGGCTAATTGTTAAATTATGTTCTGGCCTTCACACAACGCAGTAACAGGTTTCTGCAGCAGGTTCCTGTTGGCCGAAGCACAATACACATCCATTGAGTGAGAGGCTGCAGTGGGCCAGTGGCGGCCTGCCCTGGAGCAGAAGGATGTTTTGTGTGTGTGTGTGTGTGTCCATTTGCTCTTTTCTGCACACAGAACCACTATTGTGATGTCTTTGGCTCTCTGCAGTAACATTTGACTGGGGGCTTCTGCCAGTTTCCCGCCTGGCTTTCTCTTGGGACTTAAAGAAGAAAGACAGGTGAAAAATCACATCCTAAATTGTATTTCCTACAGAGAGGGAATAATAATGGGCCGGGTAAAATGTCAAATAAAATGTAAGCATTGACTTTCAGTGTATTCATGAGAACTTTTCCTCATTTCCACAGCTTACAAAGCTTCAGCATTTAAGACATTTCTACCTCATAATTTCTGATGTGATTAGAAGGTGGCACCTTATCTGACAGTCTCCAAATGTCTTTTAAATGTCAGATTATTCTGTTTGCTTTTAAAGTGTGGGATCAGTAGCAGGTGCCTTCATCATCACATCTGCGGTGCAATAGAGCTGTTGACATTTGGGATGTTTCAGCCATCAAACTATTTCTTCTGGAGATCACCAAGCCGGGGATCAAGTGTCAGCCCAGGTGACTGCCTTCTCTTTCCGCAGTATAGTTCCCTACAGTAGAGGCCTCCTCACCTGTCAGTCACTCTCCTTTCTGCTGAGTGGCAGCTCTGTCAGCTAGTGGGGAGTAAGGGGAGACTGAGCGAGTCCAGTCACATCTGTTGTTTTACAAGCAGCCCGCATTCAGCCCCAGGGATCTCATTATAATCCAGCCTGTCGAGAGAATCGTTCATGAGGCACTCAACCACACGATGATATATGTACACGCAAACAAGATTGCATGCTTTCAGACAAGTATGCAGAGGATTATCGAGTTCGCTTAGTATTTACAGTAAATTAAACCTACCTCCACACATAGAGACAAATGAGAAAATGGGACGATGATGCGCAGAAAGCCTGTTGCTTCAGTGCAGCACACTTTGTACACCAACAATAAGTGACACCACTCAGTATTCTCTGCTTGTATTGTGTTGCACAGCTGTCGGCGTGGGATTAAACGGTGCCTGCAAACAGACACTAAAGGTGAGCAAACGCGGCCTTCAAAGTCAGAAAGGCAGCAGCGAGGAGGCAGCGAGGTGCTGGTTCAGACTGCCCACTGGCTCAGCGTCACTTCTTGATGAGACAAAGTGGGCCGATTTGCGTCACGTTGCTGATTCTCACTGGCGTTACAGGCATGGTGCTCCATGCAAATCAGCAGTTGCATGAGAGAGTGAATGAAGGGAGCGAGGCTAGTGCTGAGGGGAGAGTGGTAAGGGAAGAGGAATGTATGGGATAGCGTGGATAAAGACAGCGTGTGTTGATATAAAATATCATTCTGTCTCAATATGAAAAAATGAAAGTATTCATCTATTTTTTCCTTCTACTTTATGTATATAGTGAACTACCCACACAACCAATATCAGTCTTCTTTGTCTTTATTCACTACTTCTTCTTCATGTCCACTAAATAATTCATCCCACTCGCTTTCAGTGAACACCACTGACCCATACTCCCATGTGTCTGTTTTGTTGGGACACCAGTCACATGCTGGAAATCCATCTATCTATCTTTTTTTAGTGTCTGAGGTTTTCAGTCTAGTCGGTGGGTCAAGATCAGGAGTGGACATTAAAATTCATAAAGGAGTGCTTTACATTGGAAGGCATGTCAGGAGCAGAGGGAGGAGATGAGATGATAAACACTCAGGCCTCGGGTCGACATGCACAGACAACAAGCCCCGGGGCGAAAGCAAGGCCAATGTCTTCTCAGTCAATTCACCTGAGCTTGCTGGGGGAATTTTGCTTTGCAGAAGATTTAGACTGAGACACTACATCTCACAACATTTAGGTTTTCCTGAGCATTCACATTGATGCTGACGCTGCGACTGGATTTGGATGGTTTGATAGTTCTTTTATAGCAGTTTTACTGGTCAACCTGCATCATTCTCTTATAACTCCAGAGGGACGTTTCTGATGGGTGTTGTTCTCCAGCTACAGCAGATTCGCGTATTTGTCTAAGTGGAGAGGAAAAGATACCAAAGAGACTAAAATCCTACTTTAAAAGAATTTTAATCAAAAATTATGTTAATTGTACATTTTCAAACTGTCCTTGATGAGATGCACGGCTGTGAGGCGCGCTCCCTCACACGTTGCTGTTTATAATATAATCTCTAGCCAAAGGCTATACATACCAGCTTAGACAACCCTTTTTAACCAGCATCCTACGCCAGCCTCTTGTCCATGTTGCAGAACTCACTTCAGTGTTCTCTCCTTAGTCCTCACAGGGGTAAAAATACTGTTATACAGTTTTATTTTTAAACATATGGTGTTTGTGCTTTGGTTCATACAGAAGATGATAGTTATCAATTTACTGTGGCCAAATTAGCATTAATAGAGGTAAACCATCCTAAATGAGCCTGGACACAGAGAACATTTGTGTGCAAAAAGTGTGTGCAATAAAAGACTTATATACAGTCCAATAAGGTCAAGGTTAGCAGAAGACATTAGGGTTTAAGATAAAAATATGAAAAGTTTAAGTTTTTAATATATATGGTTTGACATAGAAGGAACAACGTGGATATTTAGATATTTAGGACATGGGTCCTCCGCCTGAAGAGTCTTGTATTAATTATTATTAGTAATTATATAGTTATTATAGTAAATAAAGCATATTTATATATACACTGAAGAAGAACTGTCTTTATCTTTATATTTTATATATATATGATAGCTCACTATATATATATATATATATATATATATATATATGTTGCAGGCACAGATAATACTATTACTCTATATACCATTATTCTTTTAATATGACTCTTCTGCAGAGACATACGCTGATGTGATGCTGTGAAGACTGTGAAACGTCAGTTTCATTTGTATTCACCTTCAAATTTAACATTTTCCTAAAAAGGAAACTGAGAGGCCCCTTAAAAGTGACTTGTCTGCTGCATTATACAAGGCTTTTGATTGAAAAATGTCAGCTTCATTCAGATCCTGAAATAAAACCTACTCACTTCCACAGTCTGCTTTTGGGAGTTTTGAAGGTCTTGTGAATCGATCTTTCTTGCATTTTTGCAACAAATTGAACAGCGGAGAAGGATAACATAATTTGGGAATTAAGCTTAGTACTGTGGTGCCGCAGGAGGCAATATCAGTGAGAAATTACCTTCATTAAGTCTACAGCAACCACATTGATTTTCTGTTGTGTGTCTGCTATGATAAAGATACAGCAGGTGTCAATGTGGCCACAGTGTAGGCTATGTATATTCTGCTTTTCTCTGTGTGATAGACAGGAGAAAGGCTCATTTGTGGCATTTGCAAGAATAAAACAGTTTTTACTACTCAAATTAGTTTTGACAATCAAGACATTGACACAATTTTTAGGGAACACATCACCTCAAGTCCAAACAAAACAACAAAAACAAAACTATTTACATTTTGTTTTGAGTGACAGTAACTTAAAACCAATTACCAACCAACCAATTACTAGGCCAGTGGAATGTAGTATGCAAGAAACTGCACAGAGTTTGCCAATGAGAGAGGGAGGATAAAGATTTTGGCCTGTGTATAGGGAGTGTGACAGGAATGGAAAGTCATGATTGAAGCCCAATTACAATTAAAAGTTACGTCAACTTTCCAAGTCTGACTGATCAAGTTAAACATAACTTTAAAATTCTAAGTTGCCAGAGATGTCCCATTAGTCCGTCCAGCTCAAACACGTTAAAAATGAATAGAGATGTACATTGAAATAGTAGAGACGAGTACATCTAAAGTAAACGTTATCTAACTCATTTGTACAACACTAAAGAAGCTTTTGTTAGTACGAAATATAATATCTAAATGACTCCACTTATTTTTTAGGGACATCGTTTTCTCATGTTTTTTTAAGCAATTATGTTCCGTCGACGAACAGTAGCTCCCGAGTGCTGGCAGCACTCATGCTGCCCCAAAGACACACTTGTCTTTGTACTCCTCTTCTGGTCGCTGCCACACACGCTTTACACCATCTGAACCAAATAATTTAATCTTGGTCTCTTGGTCATACTGTATATGCAGTGTATTAATATCTGGTCATTCATTTGACTGTGTACGTAGGTGTCTACCTTATTTTTCTTGGATGAACACAGCTAAAATTGGATAATTTGATCATATCTTTTTCTCTCTTGTGCTACTGATGGCTTAGGGGACAACTTGAAAAAGTGTCCTTGGATGACTTAGAGTGGCGTCATTTTTAATTTTATCATTTATTTTTAGTTTCTTCAGATGGTGAGTTGATAAGCAATCTCAAAAGTACCAAGATTTATCTCCAAATGCATATTAATGAGGTCTGGTGCAGTTTATTGAAGATGGTGACACAGGTTTTTTTGTTAAGTTAAAATCAGACATGGAGTCAAATGAGAGCTTCAGAATCCCACAGCACCATAGTGCAATGCTAAATTATCTTATTTAGTTACTACTATCTGAGGATGCTTTTACATGTTGCCCTCTCCCGCCTCTGGACAAAGATGCAGACGTCTGGTCACATACCAGAAAGGTATCACTGGGCTTGGAAACGTAAAAATCACTGTTGAACTGATTAAAGTAAAGGAAAACATTATTTAAAAAATGATGTAGCAAGAATACCTGTAGACTGACTTCAACAATCCCATCCCCACATATAATAAAGTAAAATAATAAAACAGACAGGAGTCCAAATTGATAACTGTGAACACTATTTCTATGTAAATTCACAGCTCTTCTGCATCTCTTGACATTGTTATTCACTGCTCCATCAGCACTAGCTACAGGACAAATTTCAAGGCAGACTTTGATTCTGCAGAGTACAAACAATGACATGGCTCAATACAGAGACCTTTCACATGGACTGCTCCGCTGCTTGAGGGTACATTGTGCTCAGATTAGCCAAAGCTAAGCCTGCTAAAACAATAAGCACGATGACCCTTAGACCTCAATGTGCTGTGTGAAATACATTTAATTGGGCCCAAAAAAAAGAAAGAAAGTTCTTCTTCAAAGGTTTTTGACCTTTTGATACAGGTTGCACACAATGATGTCATGTTGCAAACCATCTGAACTGGAGAAGGTTTCGTGCAGCCAGAAGGAATCAAAGATCTTTAAATACCCAAATCGGCTGAAGTACAATTGTGATTGAGAAGTGATACACTGTGGGGCCACAAAAACCAAAGCAACGTACCATTTGAGCACCACTGGAGACAAACAAGCAACAACAGTACTCAGTTTTTGAAAAGAGTAGAAATCTGCCGAGTAACATTTGCAGGCTACAGAGCAAAGTAGTGGCAAAGTGTGTTGGCTCCACGTTGGCAGGTAGGTTGGTTCAGATTCCCCTTTAACAGAGAGAGGAGATGTTTTGAGTCATAAAGGCAGATTTTATTCTGTCCCTGACAACGGCAGAAGAAATGTTGGCCACATCCACCACGCTTGGACCTTCAAGACAGTGGACAACATATGTGTTCAGCGGAGGGACATTTCCACCAGAAATTACATTGCATGCACTTAGTGATCCCCTAATTGTGCATCCTTAGTAGATCAATTTGATCAAGGTTTTTGTGCTTTTGTGTTTGTGCACATTTTTGTACACGTAAGGCTCCAACCAGGCTCATAGAGATGTGGCTGGACGTTTTCAGAGGCTATACTTTATATAGACATGTTCGCTCTGTATAACTTATTGCTACTCCAAAGCATTTCTATATAGTGAAAAACCTTCTTGTCCTCCACCTTGATGTGCGGAGTGCAGACTCTCTGCGGAGATGATGGACAGTCGGTCTCTGGATGTTCTCTCTGTTCTGTTTCAACTTCTCAGCTTTGTTATTTGTCTCCTTGGCTCTCTAGTATATGCAAGACAGAAGCACTATTGCCTTTCGTTATTCCAATCCTGGCATCGTCTCTCTGTCTGTCTATGGTCCTTGCTGAGCATGCAACTGTTTTGGAGTGTGTTCTTAGATGCATCTTATTTCCACATATTCTGATCCAACCATCAGACAGTGCAGTAAACTGGAGGATTTCCCCACTCCTGCTCTCTCTGAAGGGGGGTAACAGTTCTCTCTTAGAAGAACATCACCTCATAAATCTGCTGTCAGATCAGAACTTGATAACTTTGTACTTTATACCACTTTATACCACATCTCTTGTAAATATCACAAATGTCACTGCTCGCCACCTGTGTGCACCGGATTCTCCACCTCCTCACACTCGCTGTCCATTTCATGGACCAGCCCATCCCCTTCTTGCTGACTGAGAAACTCATTATAGCTAAGGATTAGCTAAAGATCAATCAGTACACACACACACACACACACACACACACACACACACACACACACTGAATGATTCAAGGTCCATATTCATTGTAATGCTAAATGTCTAAGGTAAATGCCTAGAAACATAATAATTAGCGCAATGTGCCTGTATATATCTACAGAGCTGTGACCTATTCATGTGTTGATAAAGTCCTGGTTATAATAGGAATAAGCCAAAAGGCTAGAAAGCATTTCCTTTAGTTCCTTAATGCATAGCTGTTTTTAAAACAGGTGTACACACAGGAGCACAGCCAGTATATTGACATTCTGAGAAATCCACTGTACAAAGAGAAAATGCTACTGGTAATGGAACATGTTCCCCAACAACATTTCATTTTCAAGGCTGAAATTTTCTCCTCTAAATGCGTCCGCCTCTACAGGAAAAGGCCTCCTGCCATTGCCCTGGAAACCAGCAAGAGTAAACATAGCTGCTTGCTCTGCAGCGTGTCTTCACAGTAGCCTCATCTCACTCCTTCTGCACACTCAGCCTATCTTTATTTCCCAGAGGGGAAATATTGGCTTCAGTACCTGGTTCCCCTGAGTCAGAAATCCTCAACTCCTCAAGGTGTGTATGCACACACGCATCTTCATGTGTGTCGGCCTAATGTTGTGTGGGTTAATGACAGATTAAGCATCAAAGCACTGAGTATTGGAGAAGCGAAGATTTCCATAAATTACCTTCACCTTTTGTCTCGATGTCTTCCTCATTTGTACCTTCTTATTATTATTATGGGTAAAAATCCATGCAAATAAGCACGAGTCCTGTTCCTGGTGAGGGGTGATAATGGTAGCTTTTCTTGTTTACAGTGAGGACGTATCATCAGGCAGGTGACGAAGTGGGTGCATTGTGAAGTGATCCTGTCACTTCACTTTTTGTGCCTTTAACTAAAAGCGTTTGCTGAATTAAAAAGTCACAAACTACTTCAACAAATTGTGATGGGCAGAAATGTGAATACTGAAAAAAATGATATATAGTAAAATAAGGACCCTTGTTTGTCTGGGAACGTGAAACATGTTTTCTCAACTTAATCTTCTGCTTTTGAAATAAGCACAAACTCTGCAGCCCCTAATTATGCCCATTAAGGATGCTATTTCCATACCTGACAAATGACCAACGAACAGCACAACCAAGTGCAGAGCCCAGTCTCCCCACAGGCAGAGGCTGGGAACAGTGTGTATATAATCTCTTTCACAACACGTATTCAGTGCTTGGCCTGAGAAAGAGCAGCGTCCCGCAGGCAAAGACATGTTTTCATCTGCACAGAGGAGATAACTGCACCACACCCAGTCTCCAGTCCTTCACCTCCCCTCTCTGCCACCACCAACCTGCATCTGCACACCGTCCATCTGTCCTGGCCCTCACGTTTTCTTTCCTATGACTGTCCATCACAGCATACACGCACGCAAGTGCACACACACACACACACACACACACACACACACACAAAATGTCTCTACGGAAAGATGAGGATGGAGAAGAAAGACAGGAGGTAAAAAGAGTTTAGGCAGCATAGTGGGAGCAAAGCCTTTTTTTTCTTTCTCCTGCTCTGGCATTGGTGCTCTGCATGTATCTCTGCTGATCCAGCGACTTTGAAGTGTGCACTCTTTGATTTGGACAAAGATTAGGGAATTTGATCCCCATTCTAAAGGAGCTGGCACAGAGGGGTTGTTTTCACGCCCATAAAAAATCAATGGCCGCTTCCAGTAGGGGCCTTCTCGACTGGGAGTGAAGTGCATCATCTCTGGGCTTGTCAGTGTGCCCGCAGTGTTTATCAGGCAACCAACTGACCAATGAGATTATTACAGTCACTGACTGCAGTTCAGAGGAGTACAGCAATGACAGAGACAACAGGTGGATGGAGAGCTGTCGTACTGCACAATGACACACTCGAAGCAATCTCAGCCAAGAGCTCTTACCACTGCAGGGACATCATATTCTCTGTGGTGCTTCCATATAAAGTGAAGCAGGTGTTGCGTAAGTACGATGCGAGTACTTAGAAAGCTGCGTGCAAACAAGAAGATTCAGAGTGCTAAAATAGATCAGTTCACCTACATTACACTGACGTACATGAATTTCCAGGAGTCTAACCCTAACCCCTGAATCATTACTTGTCTAACCCCGAACCTCAAAACTCCATTAATTAAGATCTAGTAAAAATGAGACAGGACACGGTGTCTTGAGCTGTAGCAAATAAAATCACCATATTCGCCTACAAGCCCTCCTGTCAATATGGAGCATTGTTTTCTTGCCCTTTGTAAATTAGATTTTAAAAGTGTGCTAATGCTTTAATTCAACTGTGTCAGAGCAGTGAACAGGAAATCAGGCCTGGTTGCCTGTCAGCCAGCTCCTTACTGTTCTTATCAGTCTGATACTACCTTACTTCAATCGGACGTGTATCTCTGATGCAGACATCATACTTGGCCTTTACATTGCCCTCTTGAAGCCTAGAAGCTAAATTAGCTCAGTTGAAAAAGGAACAGTTGAACTAGATGTAATAAAGTAAATGCATCTTCTACAAACAACCCTATAAATACTTCTGTTGCTGTCCAAGAAAGCAGCTAAACTTAGCTTTGGGATGTAAATTCTGGTGTTGAAAAAAAGACACCCCTTGATGACTTTGTGTCAGAGGGAAAAGAGAGCCCAAGTAGAAATGTAACTTCCAGGTTGCTCATTAAAAATCCAGATGGAGATGTCTATAAAAAAATGCATTCTTGGACCACGTCCTACTGCAGAGTTTCCCAGTATGTCATGTGGCTTAACATTGTTGTTAATCCAATACGAAGTTTTGTAGCGGCATTTAAAGAACACCGTTTCCCACAAGCATTGGGTGTTCAAAGGACTAAACCTTACAGCTCAACGGAACAGGCAAGTCAATTAGTAGGTGGACTGTTCTTGTATTACTCCATGAGAACTGGATGCTAGATAAAAACATGGAGTTCATTCATCCACATACACAAAAATCCAAAGTTAAAAATGACCCAGAGGCACAAGTTGTGTGGATCATTGTGTTTACCAACAACAAGGAAATGACAGCTTAAAAGGTTAGGATTCCACCTGCAGGCATTTCTATGCAAAGTACTTAAGACTGCCGTGTGAGGAGCAGAGCAGTTGGAACCGGTACAGACATCATGGTGGATACATCTGACCATAAAAGGTCCTGTATATACACACACTTGATTATTTTAAAACACCAAGAGTAATGCTAGAAATCAATGAGCAGGGTGTTTTTTGCAGTATTAGATTAAATATGCTGAAACAGATGTGACCCCCTAATATTGCAGTGGCAGCAGGAATTTAAACTGTAAACAGCCCAAACTCCCTGCTGGTGGCTAAAATTGAATCAGCATGGTTAGAACTACCTCTGGGGATAAATGAGGCTTTTTGGCATTTGGATGAACCGAGACTAAGCAACCCTAAGTGCCAAATGGACAGTGAACAGACCTGTTGCTTTATTCCGATTAGGAGTACAGTAAATTCAAGGCTAGGTTAGCAGTCTCTTGTTATTGTGACAAGATAGCAAACCAGGCAACACAAATGTAACAGGTGGTACAAAATGCATCTAGGTCTACCTCCATTATCACACTGCGCGTTCGGTTCCACCTTTTCCAATTCCTCTCAAAACGCTCTTGCTTTTTCTAAATTTGCGTTTTCCCCTCCCCTCCTCTTCTTTGGCTGTCTGTCTCCACGAATGCCAGCCCAACAGCTGCCTCTTCTTTGGCCAGTCTCCAAAGGGATGACTGAGGAGAGTAAAATGGCTTTTTAATTTCTCTTGTTAACGCCACGCTCGCTCTGGTTTCCCTCCCTCGGCCTGCAGTGTCAACACTGTTAGCTAGGTGCAAAAGTTGGAGGAGGTGGTGGGGGGGTGGGCACAGGTGGGTGATGAACAAAAGAACAGGATCTGAACATCAAACCTTCAAATTAAGTGGCCATTCATTAAGCATGAGCTGGAGTAGAAGAGTTTCAGTTTCTCTCCTCTCTTTTGTTGATTAATTAATCATGAAGGGTTTTACTCAAGTATCTTTGAGGAGGCGAGGGGGGAATAAAGCAGTGATATTATTATGTTCTGCTGCTCTCAGAGCACAGACCTCCTTGGTTGCTACCTGCCTTTAAATTCCAATACCCGAGACAGGTGCCTCGGGCAAGATGGCTGCTTCCTTAGCAATGCATGCTGTGTATGTGCAAAGCAATGCCCACAGGCCACCACGAAATCATCCTCCTCATTCAACCCTTTTTACCTCACACTGACACAGTTGTACGGTATTTTACCTACTTGACCTCTCACTGAGGCATCTTTGCCTCATCAGACGAGGAGAAACATTAAAGCAGAACAACGCTCAAATCAAAAGAAAGCAGAAGAACTGCTGCCGCATCTCTAATGGATAAATCACAGGGACTCCACTTCCACCATTGAGGACATCCAAAGGAAGCACTGTCGAGTACGCAGTATTCTTAAGGACTCCTCTCACTCTGCCCAGGGACTGTTTTCTCCCCTGCCCTCAGGCATACGCTTCACGGTACCCCGGACAAGCACCAGCAGACTTAGGAACAGCTTTTTTCCCAAAGCTGTCTCCTTGATGAACTCCTCTGGTCTCCCCATACACTCCTAAGAACCAATGTATTATCTAATCTTGCACAATCTACTCTTGTACTTGTACATGTGCAAGTTGAATCTAGTCTAGTCTAATCTAAATCATGTTTTAGCGTTACAATCTACAGCACAAATAAACATGATTAAACTTTATCTAAAACCTTCAGTTTAATTGTTACCGGGGAAACATTTCCATTAAATGTGCCTCTCCTGAGGAGAAGGAAGTACAAAAACATGAGGGCTCAATGATAAATACAACATGATGACTTTTTTCCAAGCTGCAGCTGAGCCATGCAAATGAGAAGAACAGTGAAGATGTTTAACGCAACCGGAGAATTTACCAGACTGAAAATGTGACATTTATAAAAATGTCCCTTGAGAATAGTTTCCAACTTTAAAAACCACAGGCAACAAAAGATGGTTAACTAACAAACAACTGTTGAAGTACATAACCCCTGGATGTTTAAACTGAGTCTGTGGCATGCAGTTGGATGAGGTGTGACATTCACCCTGAGTGTGATGGATTACTCAGAGCTAAGTCGGAGTTGAATAACAAGCAATTTACTGTCTCTGAAGTGATGCTGCAGAGGTGCAGGCCACAGGCTCGTGTTCACTTGTCTTTGTTTTTGGTCTACCTGTGGTTGCATGGTCTAGCTGGAGGATGGAGGATGGATGAGGCGGAGCGTGGCTTGTAGCCGGTGTGCCGACACTCACATTCTGGCAGATCCGAGCACAGGTGGACTGATGAACACTGGCGATGAGGAAACAAGCGACACAGGCCAATGGCCTTTCATAAGACACTTAATGAAGGATAAATGAGAGGATGGACACAATTAATAGAGGCTGCTGCACTATATCATTCAAACTAATGCAATTAAACTATTCTAAAATGATTGACTCGTGATTTACCATTTCTACCTACGGACACTGTGGCATTCACAGTAACGGTGAATAAATATATAGGCAGCAGTGGGGTTGACTGCATAAATCTGAAGAGGCACAAGTGGTGAGAGTGCAGTGGTTAAATGAATGACCTCAGCCAGAGGTGCCCCACACAGCAGGCAAAGTGTGCCCTCTCGTGGAGAACATGGAGGTTGCACTCTACATTTTTTACATTCATTAAAATGACCACTAAGTTACACACACAAAAGGGGACAGTGGAAAGGAGTTAGTTCTATATCTACAGTATGCTCAGTGATGACCAGTTAAAAAATAACAGTCAAAACAGAAGCTCTGAAAACATAGACTTTATTCATTTCATATAAAAATTACAGAAAAACTTAAAACAGGAGCTTCAGATAATCTTCACAGGAACAAGAGCCGGCCTGCATAACAGTCGCCATCTTACTGGGGAAGGGTGATTGCACCTTCACATCACCATGTCAATAAGTTTACACCTCCCCCTCATATAGAGGCAGACCTGTTAAACAGATAACCACCAGCAGAGGCCCGAGTAAGCCTGGGACAAATCGCAGCACTGTTTGCTCTCCCGCTTGCCTGCTTTCTTCTACTTCTATGTCCCCAACTCTTCCTTGAACTCTTTCTTTTTTTTCCCTCTTTCTTCTTCATCATCTGTTTTTCCTTTTTTTCAGACTTCTTTCTGACCCTTCTTGTCCCTGAGCCCTCATTCTCTGATTGGTTCCAGACGTGCCACTGAGCTCTTCTTGCCGACTCAACATTCCACAGCTGGAGACTGCACACACTCACACAGACACACACACACACAGTCCTACTTACGCCTTCTTCTCTACCCTTCCCCCTCTATCTTAGTCCAACTCACAGAGCAAAAAAAAACTGTTTTTTTTCACAGCAGCTCAGCGAAACACCAAAAGCCTCAGACTGAAATGGCTCCAAAGCATTCCTCCGAGTAGGAAGACAGAAATGCACTCAGAAGCAACAGTGGAAGAAGCGAGGAGTCAACTGAACTCTCAAAAACCTGGTCATTATGATGCACAAGTGTGAAATCTTAAAATGATATACAAAAAGAACAGAAGGAGGTTTTGTGTTACGCAGCGGTGAAGTAGGTTTTAAAATGGTCTTTGGCTCTCATATATACAAAGGTGTCATTCACATGAGGGATGTTTTTCTTTGTGGGCCAATGAGAGGTTCAAGTGTTGGCAATTATCCCAAAAAAGTAGGAACGTTTCCAAAAGTCTTTGCCAGTCGTAGTAAAGTAAAAACACATAATGAAACCCTCATCATAAAAAAGATCGGAGGAAAAATATCCTAGTGATAAAACATACAGAAGTGAATTGTGGTCCATACAAATGATGAATAAGACAAATATCAAATTGCAAATCCCTTTTCATAGTCCATACAAAGAAAATGACTGTCCTTAAAAATGCTGAATCAGCTCCAGTCGTTGGTGTGAACAGGTAAAACAAGCAAAAGTTAGCAGTCACAGTGCAGCGGGTTGTGTTGTAAGGATAATGCCTGAAGCCAAGTGAGTGATTAGGATTGTATTAGATTAAGATAAGAGCAGAAAGCACCAAAATATATACACAGAGCCATAGAAGCTAAAAATCATTTGTTGACAACCTTCAATTCTGCCATACCAAAGCAGCGTGTGGTCAAGACAACATAGCCGATTTAAAGACCAGCTTTCAATACTAAGTTCTACTTATGTGCACAATTTTAGTGTACTGCCCTCAGATGGTTTGAGGTCACGGGTCCCTGTCACCTTCCACACATTCACATTAGGACTCATCTCACAGCTGGTGCTGACGTGTCAGCTCAGGACAGAGGAAAGGCAGGCTCGCAAATAAAGCCGCACACGCATCATCGGTATCAGTTCTCTGCAGCCGCGCAGATGAACGGGAATGCAACGAAACAACAAAAACACACTGAACGCTCGGGTAAATATGGCAAAAAGGTACAAATGAAAATGCATCCGGTCACGAAGAAGTCGGTGATGTGTGTTGACAGGAGAGAAACAAAAGCTAATCTGTGACCGTTAGAATCCTTTCTTTTTGCTTTATAAGCCTCTCAATCAAAATGGGAACAATAAAGGAATTATATACCAAGTAAAAAATGTATTTTGGCACCACAGAGGACAATGAGGGGTAATTTAATAAAACCGATTTTACCTTAAACTTTTCCAGCTTTTCCAAATGAAACTAAACTCCCACTAGATAAGCGAGATTTATGGCCTTCATGCATATGCTTGGAATGGAATCTGGTTTGTCTGGAGAAAAATCTGGAGAACTGAGAGGGCCGAGAAGGTGGACACATCTGCTGCGCTCTACACAGCCAATCGCCACTTACATTTTTTGGGGGGGATTTAAAGGAGATAATAAATGCCACAATGTGTTTCTGAGTCAGAGCATTGACATCGCCCTCTCCTGTGTTACGTTGGGTCCAGTTCTGGGTTGGTCCAGGGCTTCTGTGCTACTCTGACTGCTCGTTCAGCTCCATGTCAGACACCAGGATGTTCTTCTCAGCCTGCTCAGCATGGCAGGAATTGGTGCGGCTGTAGCGGGCCCCGTCATAGGACCCCCGGGACCCAACAGTTCTCCGGCGGTACAAGTAGATAACACCGACGATCAGCACCACCAGCACCAGGCCAGTCACCATGACGACAATGAGAGTGGGCAGGTGGTCTTCATCCACTAGGTAGAGATAGGATGTTAATCTGGATTACTTTAGAAAATTCATTTCATGGTACACGAGTCAACACTTTACCAGATCATACTTACCTTCTACAGTTGAGTTCTCAGCGCCTGCACATGGAAGGAAGGATAGTTAGTAAAAGTTGACTGCTTTAGTTTCAGGATTGAATTCATCTCAGATTTGATCTCAATTTTTTTTTTTATCTTCAGCTGCTTCAGTTTATTCTCTTAAAACTAAAATCAACGTAAGTGTGTGTACTTTAATAAATGGATAAGCCAGTTCTCTATTAACATGACATTACATCACATAAATGCTTTTTTTATTCTTAATTTGCTTGGGTCTTGTATTTGACTAGTCTGAACTCATCTGACTCCTTAAATGACTTCTCACTGGCCACAGCGATCCTGTGTGTGCTTACTGCGTGGCCGTTTGCAGATGACTCCATGTGTGCGGTTTCTGCAGGAGCCTGGCTTCCACACCCCAGTATTGCTCTGGATCCAGAAGCAGGAATTTGGAGAGAGTACAGAGAAGGCAACGTTGTGTGCTTCCCAGTTATTGTACGGCATCTCTATGTCCTCGCCCCACACTAGAACGTTACCTATGATAAGAACACAAGGACATAAACACACTCGGAGGAGCCTTAAACGCTCAAGTAGAACAGCGTCTTTATTTTTATCTTAAGGAGGACTGTTCTTATAGATATCCCTAATGAATCGTAGAGGTTTTCAATTGAATTTAGTTCTTCCCATTAGCTTACGGAGCATACTTCACTCAACATATGTAATTGCACTGATAATAATAATGTTTGAAGAAATTGACTTATCTGAGATAATGCTCCTTTTGTTTGATTTAGCAGAAATAGTCTTAATCAGGTTCCTTGTACTTAATTAGCAGTTTCATTATTATTCCATGAGTCCTAGTCAATCAGGAAAAACCTACTAAACTGTCTACAAGCAAGGCAAGATAATTTGCCTGAAAGTTTGCACTAAAAGTAAGTAAGAAGTAAAGGGTGACAAGTCTGAATCTGTTGAAGGCTGGACCTTTCACGTTTATTCCCAGCCAAGCTCCATGTGCCTGCTCTGCATAGCTCTGAATGTGTTCCCATACAAATCCGTTCTCCGTCTCATCCAAGATAGACAGAAGCTCTGCTCCCACTAGACGAGAGAAAAAGAAAGAAAAGACTTGGATAGAACAGAAGTGATCATGTAGGGAGATTTAACAAGAGGGCAGCGGGTTCAGTGGAACCCTTCTAAATTTAGACATATTGATTTATTTTGTCGATTATGTTTGCAGTGGACAAGGTCAGAAGTGTTGTATTTAATTGTTTTTAGGTCCGCGTCATGAGCTGTACGTGCAGCCTGAGCTTGTAAAGTTCTTTCCTACCTGTCTTACAGGAAGTCACTGCATCCTGCTGCAGTTTCAGACTTTGCAGGTTGAAGGCATAACAGTGGTTTCTGAAAGGCACCCACGCCCACTCTCCCAGGGAATGGGGGCAGTTGCCGGGGTAGATCCACTGGTGAGCCACAGGCTTATCTGGCAGATAGAAAACACAGTGAAGCTGACATTTTATACTGACAATAAGCAGATTTTACTAAATGTACAGCATATGCATGGCCTTGTGATTTGTAGCATCACAGTAAGGAGGGTACAAACACTCACCACTAATATGACAGATAGCTGCTTCAACCTTGGCATCACAGGGAGTCACAGTCCACTGTCCAGTAGTGGTCATGTGACCACATCCAGCCAACTGATTGGGCTCCCCACTTTTCCAGTTTGAATATGACACATCTTCTTCACCCAACCAGGTGAAACTTCGTCCCTGAGAACAAAAATGCAAGTCTGGAAAACACAGTCGTACTAGTCTCACTCTGGTAATGAAGTAAGTAAACAAACTTACTCCATAGTTGTAGAGAGCAATCCAGGCCGGCCGACGCAGGCTATTGATCAGCAGTGTGAGGTAAGCCTGCTGGTAGGGATCCTGTACAGTGGCCAGGGTCCCATTCAAGGATTCACACAGGTGTAGAGCGCCAGTCCAGTCCATGTGTTTCTCCACCACACGGTACGTTACTCCACCCAGCTCCAGAGGCTTTGACAGTGATTTAGGAATCAGGGCAGGTGCTGGAGGGAGCCCTTGGTCTAAAGAAACAACAACAAACAGACAATATAACTTGTGGTGGAGACCATCTGCGCTGTGAATAAACAGTACGTTTGTGAACACACACCTTGTTGCCTTTTACAGATGAACCCATGACTTTCCATCTCACACGCACGTGACGCCCACATGCCAGCGTTCTTCTGTGGATTCCCATGGACCATCACCACACAGTTTCCCTGCGAGGCGACAGTAAAATCATCAAAACACAAACAGATGAAGGCAACGCCGTGACCGCGCGTGATGATAGGTGGGCGCTGTGAGTACCGGAGTCTTGTTGTGGTGTGGTCCACTGTTGTCAAGTGGCTCTCCTGGTGCCCAGTTGGTGTAGCTGAGCAGGCTCGCTTTGGCCCACTGGAAATGACCCTTAGAGTCTGAGGTCAGACCCACCCAAAGGTCAGTGCTCACATTGTACAGCAGTGTGGTGACAAAGGCTGTGAAGAAGAGAAAGTAATGTGTGAAGACACAACAGCATCCATAAAATGTATTATAACACATAATTAATAATTTAAATAAAGACCATCCAAATGTACCTTAATTTAGTAGAAATGTAACTTTATAAGCTTTAATTTGATCTGGCCAACTCCACCGCTCTGATAAAACCTTACCTTGCTCCAAATGATTGGACACCATGGCCAGTACACCTCCCTGGGTCTCACATTTCAGCTTGGCTGCGGACCACGTGGCCCGGTGTGACTGCTCACTGAACACTCTGAAACACTACAGAAAACACATTTTAAAACAACGATCGATGAGGTTCGATTCCCTTTGCTATGCTTTTCTTTTTCTAGATATTTTGCATCCTTTATAAACGAACAAATGTTTATGCTTCGCTCCTGGTATGTTATAGCTCTACCTTATGCTGGTAGGAAGACCATCCGTTAGGACAGCCTGAAGGTGGGTGGGGGTATGATGGAGTTGGAGGAATAGTTCCTGTGACATTCACTCTCTTACAGATATAGGGCAGGTCAGAGTGGCACTTCTGATCAGCCCAATCCCCTGTTTGGAGAGAACAATACAACCCCACATGAGCGCGCTGCGTTTGATTTAGCCTCTCACATCGACTTATTCTGACTGTTTTTACCTTTGCTCACAGCTATGTGAATGCATTTGCGATCCCGGCTCAGGGGATGTGGGTTCCCAAGAGCCCAGGACACATAATTGAGCACAGAGTGATCAGACCAGTGAAAGCGGCCATCGTTTTCATAGGTGTGAAGACCCAGCCACCAGCTGTCACCTTCTACCCTCGCCATCTAAAAGTGAAAAGACATTTTTAAATGTACAAGCTTTGTAAAAAAAGGGATCCTGACAATTTAAACCATAGTTTTAATGTAAATATACATTTAGGTAGTCGTGAACTGCAGTAACTAAGTGAGGTTGCTATGCAGAATAAAGACTATTATTTGTATTTTATGGTGCTTCCCTAACAAAGCTCGACTACTTGCTAAGACAGTGGTAATCGACTGATATTCGACTGATATTTTGATCAGGTTCCTGCCTTGCGTAACGTGTTGGCCAGGAAAGCTTCCTCCTCAGAAGAGTGGACAGAAGCTAGCGAGGAAACAAACCAGGAGCAAATCCTCTGGGCCTGATCCCAAGTGGTGCGGTGGTCAAAAAATTTATACTCGGCCTCCTGGAAGCCGGTCCACTCTGATGAGCTGGCACCTGACAGGCAGAGTTGAAACATAATATGTAGATTATACCATAAGCACTCGCCAGATCATTTCTGTTTGATGAGAGGTGAAGTTGAAAGCAAAGAAAGTAAAACTGACCTTCAGAGATTTCTGGTTCCTTCTCAACACTACCTAAAAACAGAATAGCTTTGTCATGTAATGTATAAAATTAGAAAACTTAATGCAATATTTGAGCTGTATAATTTATAACTGTCCAGAACCATCGTGCAAAGCAAAAACAGGACTTTTTAACAAGGCCCACAGGAGAGGTTCTGTACTGTTGTACCTCTGGGGAGCTTGCAGATCCAGTCTAACTCATAGTCACAGTGCATGGCCAGCCAGGTCATCGTGCCCAAGTCTGCTGCAGCACACTGCCGGATGTTGTAGTTGTAACGACCAAAGTTCTGGTAGGTGAACTGAGACAAAAGAAAAGAGTTTCAATCAGTTGTTACAAGTGGCATCTTGGCACAGCTCTTCTTGTAATTACTCACAGCCATTCCATCACTCCACTTCCAACTGTTATTATCCGATGGGTTCCTGCGGTTCAGCCCAATCCAGAACCATTGTTGCTCATGGTCCTCAGATTCCCTGCAGATCACATCACATCATCATCATCGTCGCCATCACCCTTATTAACTCTCAGCTGGTCAAAGGGTGCACACCCACCCAAAGGCCTCATGAAGGACCTGCAGAACAAAATGCTCCTCCTCTGGGCCACTGATGCTCAGCAGGTTGGCTCCGTGTTTCTGGCAGAACAAGTGAGCCTGCAGCCAGCTCTGCCGCTGCTCCTGCTGGGAGGAGTGAAACACCTGCACGCAGGTGGCAATGATGTAATCGCTGTCCAATACCCAATCATTCACTACCTGAGAGTTTGCTTTTAATTAATCTAGAAATGTGTTAAATGTATCCTATTCAGATAAAATGCCATTTTAGACTTTTTTAATGGAGACTGATGATGAACCTTATAACAGTAGCGCAGGTTGTTGTTGGTCTTCCAGCCACTGGGACAAGAGCCACTGAGGCTCGGGGTTGGCTGAGGGACGGGGGGCTCGGGGCTCAGTGACGTGTCCTGGTTCTGACGGCAGATGAATTTTGCCTTCGATGACGCACACTCCTTCACCTCCCACAGACCTGTTGCGAACCCCGTCGCCATGGAAACGCAGCCGCCGCGAACATTGACTGAAATAGATGCAGAGTAAAATGTAGGTGAGCGGAGAGAGTGGCTGCACTGACGAAATGCGTGGTAACGTGTGGAATGATGCGGAGAAAGAAATATTTGTGTAAAGTGTGTGGTTGCACATTTTCTCTGAGACTATGATTATGAGCATTGGATCCTGGATTTAAGTTTTCTAAAATCATTTCCAGTATAATCTGTGCAAAGGTTAGACGGTTCATAACTTTGGACCATTCAGTGACTCTGAAGCCAGAAACTTTGCCCACAATTGTTTTTGTGACTCGTGTGGTTTAGAAATATTGTAAATCTCAGGAACATTCTCACTTGTTTACTGCTTTAACTCTGCTGTCTCAAGAAATGTTTGTTGATGAAACTTTGATATAAACTGATGCAAATCAGTACATGCTGCTGCTGCTGGCTGGTTTTGACTGCTGCAAAACAGATAAACAGATATATGAGTGGCGACCTGTCCAGGGCGCACCCTGCCTCTCACCGGATGACAGCCAGAAGGGGCTCCAGCACGCCCCGCAACACTTATGAGGACAAGCGGTTAAGAAAACAGATCTCCATCTGAATCGGTATGCTGGAAAAGCTAAAGGAAAAACCACCTGGAACCGATACAGTTTGTTCTTGTTAGAATAAATCCAAAGTTGGCTCTGCTTCAAAATGGGCCTCACGATATGGGCAATTGAAAATCTCCAGCAACAGATTACTGAACTCATCTTGGCAACAAGTAAAAAGACATTAATAGGCAGAGGGTAAAGAATATAATATAGCAACCAAAGCTAGATGCGAAAGACAATGATACAGCAGATGTTAGACAAGTGAAAAACACAGCACCTACGACGGTGTAGAGCCGTGTACAAAGTAAATGCATTATCAGCTGTACCCAAGTAAACTGAACTTTACCCAAACTTTACCCAAGTAAAATGAAATTAAACTTTTCTTGTGTCATTTACATCTTTAAACTGCTCATCCAAAAATATTATGTCTAATTTTGATCAAGTTCAAACTATGTTCTCAAATGTCAGCAAAATAATAATTTATTCAGGAAATAGCTCACATAATCATTTTAATATGTCCTGGTTTGACCTACTTGGCTGGTCTCGATTCCAGTTGGTGTAGGACACTTCATCCCCGCTGAGCCAGTGGAAAGAGCCGGGGCTACCCTTATCACAGAGGCCGATCCAAAAGGACTCTCCAGATCGGCCAAACACCAGACTGTGGGCGAAAGCCTGCTCGAACCTTTAAATATATAAAGGGGCTTTTAAATAAATAGCACTGTAGTGTGTTTTACACTACAAAAGTGTGTGTGTGTGTGTTGCTGTACACACCGATTGGTAATAGTAACAAGGGTAGCTCCATGATCCTCACAAGATTTTCTGGCCTCATCAAAAGTGAACAGATCTTCTCCCACCCAGTAACAAGCTGGACTATGCCACTTCCAGCCCTGAGAGGAGAGGAGAGGAGAGGAGAGGCATATTTGACATGAAAACAATGTTCTTGGTCGATTAAAATTTATCCCAACGTCTGAACAATAGGAACAAGTCTGTGGATCTTTTCCCTGACCTCCCTCCTGCCAGCTCATGTATTGTAGTCGTGGATGTGTACAGAGCACAGCCCACACAAAAAAGGTAATATAAATGATATATTATGTGAAAATGATAGTGAAAGACAGTTGTGTACAGTTTTGTGTGAATAAGCCCAACCTCAGACTTTTGCATAACCACGTTTGGCATCTGGACACAAACCTCAAGGATTACAGCAGCTGGAGAGGCTAGATGGGTTTAAATTCACATCTCTTTGACAACCTTTCACTCTATCTGCTCATAGACATCAATAATGCCTAACGGCATATTCCTGTAACCATCCATCATATTCAATAAATGTGGCATTATTGTTATTTTCTTTATTTTAGGGGCCCCTGGTGGTTGAGGCTGAAGCAGCTGCTTACTTTGATATTAGAGATCAGCGCTTTCTAACCTGTGTTTATTCACACGGGAAGCAACTGAGTTCTCCTGATAATAAAATGCCACATCTTTAGAAATAAACACTATCACTATGAGGAGGTACAGGTCCAGTGAGTAAGTAAAATGGCACAATGTAGTAAGAAACAAGCTGTTACATTTTCTGAGAAATGTGCCCGGCGCTGGTCAGGGGGGCGTAGTGGGGTAATGTTGCTGAAACGTTCAGCAGACTTTCTATCATTGTTGTTTCACTTGTTCCATGTATTGAGCTCATCTATACAAGACAAACTGCTCCAGCGACAGGGAACCTGCAGGGCGTGTCATGCCAAATGACCCATGTCACATTACGGCACATGATGCCTTGCTCACCAGGGAGAGGGATGAGGTTCACTATAGCAAACAAATGGTCAGACCAGACAGTTAAATGTAACAGCTGAACGACCCTCCATTATACTGAAAAAACATTGGTGAACGCTCTAAGCGATGTTCAGGTATGGACGACTCAGGTATGAGAGGGTTAAAGCCCAATGTGGGGAGAAGTATGGAGTGTGAAATCTAAGACAGACGTAGGTCTTCCAGATGTGATTTCATTCACCGTGTGGGTTCAGGCGGTGGGCATAACAGTGTATTTTAAGCTTGTGTGTACTCTATATTCTTAAAAAAGATGCTGTACAAACAGCTCAACATAGTACATAAAAATCCTAAAAATATAACGTGCTTTGTGTGATACGCTGTTTGGCCTTGGAAAGCTGCATATCAAGCCAAGCGTATGTGACCCAGGCTGAGTTTGTCTGTTGTGCCTGGTAACCTTCCAAGTCTTAAGGAAGTGATTTATATTACAGTTAGGGACCAAAGATGGAGCAGTGGGCCAGCGGCAGAGTGAGAAATATAAGAGAGCTCTGGGAGAAGGGGCCAAAGTTAAAAGAATGCTGAAATGTTTAGAAGAATACTTACGCTCATAATAACACTACAGACTATTAGCAGCTGGAATTAGAAAACTGATATACTGTCTGAATCAGAATCATTATGCAGTAAAAGACTCTGAATCTAGTGATTGGACAAGAGAAAATACAAAATCCAGCAGTGAATACAAAAAGAAAGAAAAACAGAACAGCATTACTTGTTTGCAGTCTTGGTGCTGTGGTTTCCCATCACTCTTTGTTCCTGGTTTCTTGCAGATGGAGGGAAGAGTCAGATTACAGGGGTTGTCATCCCATCGGCCCTCCTGCACATATGAGAAGACACAAACAGAAAGAGTGAACACAGCTGTTAGTCAGATACAAGCAGAGGAGACGTGTTGTTGTGGGTGATTAGGGCTCCTGGGTCATTAGGGGTCACTCACAGCCCCCCAAATGGAGACGCAGTCCTCCTGAACGTTTCGGAAATTATTGGGTTCAAAGGGGTGCCAGTAGGTGAAGATCACGGGTGTGTGGTCAGTCCACTGGAAATCCATTTGCATGTCGGTGTCATGAAGCCCTATCCATAGTTGATCAATGTCTGAACGAAGACACAGAGTTAAAAAATTATGGAAGAAAGACGCGATGATGATTATGGTTCCAAATATTGCCTTAGCGTTAGGTTTAATCTGGACCACCTGCATGATTAAATGTTTTGTAGAAATCAAAAACCTAAACACAAAGCTTGTTACAAGTTACATATTTCACATTACTGCCTTTGTTCAGCTATGCTCAAAATAAAAAAACGAAAAATAGATTTTAGATTATGACTGTGGGAACTCTTTGTTGTTTGTGAAGAACAAATCACCTTTTTTTACACTGCGCATGACGAACTCCAGCTCGGGTAGGGTGTGGATGCTGACCAGGTTGGCCTCCGTCTTCTGGCAGGCTTTCTGAGCGGTTACCCAGTCGTTCTTCTCTGATGTCAGTTTGTAACAGCCAGCCTGGAAGGACTGCCAGCCCACATCACACTCATATTTCTCATCATCTGCCCACGAATCTGTGGGAGCAAAAGGATAAAACTTTGGCAGGACTATGACTTCCGTGTTTTACGTTACTGGACTGACGAGCACGCCGGTATACTGACCAGTAGTGAAAGGATCCAGAGTGGCGTTCGGCCTCTTCTTACAGGCGTACGGCAGGGCAACGGAACAATCGCGGTTTTGCCAACGACCCGACGACTCGGTTCTGATTACAGCACAGTTCTCTTCCTCATCATGGTTCGGTTGGTCTGAGGGTGACAAAACGAAAAACATAAAAATCACTAGAAGACCACTAAGGTGCTCCTGAAGTACTCCAGTGCACGAGAGCTAGAGGCTGCGATTGAGCTGGAAAGCCTCTGTGTATGTGTTTAAACTCGGTGAGGTTCAAACGTTCAGCATTCTGTGAGAGATAAGTGTTTTGAAAGATCACAAAATCTTCCGGCTTAAAAAGACATATAAGGCTGAGTTGGTTTCCTGCAGACTAACCTTGCTCCCAGTTGAGATATTTAAGCGGTGAGGAGTCAGACCACTGCCAGCCTCCATTGATGTCCAGGTCATTGAGGCCAATCCACAAAGCAGAACTGTAGCGGCTCAGGAAACCTTAAACAGTTATTTATAATGTTATTTCCAGTAATTTCAGCTGTCAAATTAGCAACAGGGTCACGACAAATAAATAATTTCTATTCAGAGTGTGAGCATTCAGGTAAGACATCATGCTGCACGGCAAATTTAATAAATATCGACTTCTGTTATATAATTGTCAAAAGCTTTTCAGTGTCAAGTTATAGACACTGACAATGTGTTATTTTAATTATTACCTAACTACCAGCATACTTTATTTCATGAAATGGGTTCAAGCTTCTTTTTTTTTGTCGATGTTAGATAAGACAAGATAAGATAAGACTTTATTGATCCCACATCGGGGGAAATTGTTGTATTACCCCAGCTGCAGACAGTACAAGGAGAAATACAACAACACATAATCACAGCATGAAAAAGAAAATCAATTAAACGAATGAGATGAAATAATGAGATGTTGTCCGTTGAAAAGAAACAAATTCACCAAGTGTATTTCGAACAATGGCTTCACTCCTCCTCATAAATATACCTACTGTATGTGCACAGAGAATTTACCATTGATGTACGTCTGTTCATGCAGCTTGGTGATGCTCAACAGGTCTGCCCCCTGCTGCTGGCAACTGATTCGAGCCTCATTCCATGAAAGAGTGGCCTGGAAGTTGAACTGGTAACAGCTGTCTGTCAGCAGGTCAGTATACCAGAACGTCTCACAGTCAGAGCCTGAGAGCGAGGGAACGAGGCAGTTGGACCAGAGGAGAGAGCAGGAGAGATTAGCAGCGATCAGAGCAAACTGTAACCAGAATGAGGATAGAGACGGAAGAATACAGTGATAGCTCACTCTTGACAGGGCAGAAGCCCCAGCGTTCATCCTTGCCGTAGTCGGAGGTGGTGGCACACCACAAGTGACCATCCTCCCGGCTGGTGCTAGTGCAGCTGTGGAACCATTGGCCATCATACAGGAAGGGCAGGTGGCAGGGGCGACCGTGAGAGTTCCCCTGCACTGTGTAGATCTCTGGGGAACAAGATAGTGGGGACTTTAAATCTCTGCACGTGGAAGTGGTGGCGTGTCCTGCTAGTAATGTTTGTGAACTGGACTGAACTGAAATACCTTGTCTGTTTTTTTGGCCACTTGTACAATCAAACACAAGATGAAAACAGAGGATGATGTTACAGTCACAGCAGAAATGAAAATAAATAGATAACTTATTAGGAAAACCAAATAGCTTTTTAGTGAACTTTATGTAAAAACAGGTATAAAAAATAATAATAGAACTGAAACATTTCTATAGTATGAAATAATATGCAGCTGAGCTGCTTGTCGACTGACTAATGTCAGAGGCATTCCTGTCCAGCAGCAAGTTCACTTCACAGAGAAACTTGCAAAGATCTGCACTTGAAAGTTAAAAATGTCAATGCAGCCAATTCACTTACCGCAAAAAAAGGAAGCGAGGATAAAGAAGAAAGAAGATGGAGATTTTCTGGCCTCACGGTTATGGCAGGTCTGACTTTAATTGCAGTGGAGCAGGGTCTGTTATCTACAGACTTTTAAATCTGACTCAGTGTCACAGTATAGTTTGACTCTTGTATCGCGCTGACAGTGGACATGAGCTGATTTGTGAACCACTGTGGGTGGATTTCATGTGGACTGGAATCAATATAGAAATACACATATACTTGAGGGCGAGGACACCGATGTGTGTTTACTGGCGTTTACAAACACTGGGAATGTTTTTCTTGGCGCTCAGATTGGCAGCTAACCACTTGCCCTCAAACACTGCCTAAAAGCAACGTGTTGCTGGATCCATTTGATCCGACACAGCTGCGGCATAAGTCACTTTTATTTACATTAATCGCTGATGTAATGAAATCCTTTTTTTACTTTATTTTGTGTAAGCAAACAATGCGTTTAATTATGGTGCCACGGTGAAAGTAGCAAAGCAGAAGAACAGTGTTGGTGACGAAGAGGATGGTTACTGAAGCATGTTGTTATGTTAGAGTTCAAACGCTGGTCACGTTGTTTTCTATTAGCTATTCTTGTTGGATCCCTGATGAACATGTATACACAAATACAAGTCTTTCCTACACAGGATTAGAAGTTTGCTTACCACGATATGTTTTAGCACACAGGTCCTGCAATCCACCATGCAGAGTCCATTTGGACTTTGAAGGAGAGGAAGTCGCAGAGGAGTTCAAAAGAGAGGGTGACGGAACGTAGTTGTTGAGATTGTCAAGCACCAGAGCACAGTTCCAAGTCCAGCGTACTCCGCGTGGCTGGTGGTCACAGGTGTACACGCCGAGAGGAGACCTGTCCGCTCTGGAGGTGAGGTTACCAGTGGTCACACCCAGACACAATGAGGAGCCCAGGTTGAACAGGCGTTCTCGGGTCACCCACTTCCAGCGCTGATTAGCTTGCTCGCAGGAGGATGACAGGACAAGGGAGTGATCCTGCACCCCCAGGCACCCCTGGGCGCCCTCGTGGAAGAAAGCAAACTCATCAGAGTCCAATGGCGCTGTGCAGAGAGAGCGACACAAAGGCATCAGTCAATAATGCAGATGAAAACAGGATGCTGGGTTAGCAGTTAATGTGGTAAGAAAGAAGGTCAGGGACAGAATCAATATCTCCAATAATGGGTGCGGTGCGGGGTGAGAACTACTTTGAGTCCTGGCCTCTGTTGTCCATGTGTAAAATGCTTCAGTACAATAAATCCTTCAATAATCCTGTAATAACCATAAGTCCTGTAAAAGCATTACAAGACAGAGCTCCCAGCGGGAAGTAATTGAAAAGTCATGCAATAAACTGCGCTGCGGTTACACATGTGATGACCTCTTTACATTGTTCTCCTGTGTTTATTTGTGTTTGAAAACCATCTGGTAGTACAGGGGATATAAGTTATATTATGTATAAATTATAGCTTGGCTCTGACTTCTTACTGATGCTGACTCACAATTACCTGCTAACACATCCACAGCAGGGGGCTGGACACCACTCCTGGTGACGGAAAATATGAGAACAGAACCCAACAGCCTTTGTCCTAAAAAATCCGTGGCTTTCCTGTTATTCTTTTCTATATTTCTGTTTAAAGATCAGCAAAAAAGAACTGTACGCGTGTGTGACAGTGAATGTGGGGGAGACAAAAAAAATGTGTTATTACTGTAGGAGTGATTCTAAATTCAAACTCCTTCCAAAAATGTCCCCAAAATAAACACAAACCTCCTCTCCTAGACCTGACACTCAGAGAAGAGGCCATGAGACCCTCAGCATTCCTATTCATCAGGCTGCCGTGAGAGGCCAGGAAGTGGGGTAGGTGGGAATGATCACTGGACATTTGGTCGAAAATAACACAACTCTCATATGCAGTACTTCAGTCCCTCGTTTGCCAACGCTGCTTTTTCTGGACACGGAGACAATAGGGTCTCGTCGTATGCCACGCCTCTCTTCTTGTGCTCAGCCTTTGTGGTCGAGGTTCTCAGAAGCAGTGTCAGCTCATTTGGTCGGTAGCAAACACAGTAAGAGAGCACGGTGGCAGACTGGTTCAGCTGAAGTTCAGTGACAGTGTAATCAGATATAATTATCACCCTACGCTTTTTAGAAAGCCATTCATTTCACAGCACCGCCCAGCTGGTGAGCTTATTTATTGCCAATTTATTGTTGTATTGAGTGTTTCCCATCTTATGTGTTGACTTAAATAACCCTCTGCAAGGTTGAAGATCCTATAAACATATCCTGCACCACAAACTTGGTCCAATTAACACAAAATATCTTGCTTGCTTTTAAGACAAAAGTATCTTTCCATAAGGCTGTTATTCCTGTCACTCCTATTAATGCAACATGATCCCCAGCTGGATGAAATGATTCTGTGGAAAATTATTCTTCTGGTTTATCCACTGAGTCGAAAACATCACAGAATGAAAATGCGAAAAACAACACTTTTGTTTTCTTCACCTTAAACTGACTGCAACTAATGATTCATTTCATTACTGATTAAATCATCTAGCTTTAACATTCCTGCTACCAATCGTTTACCCTTCATTTCTAACTTAACTTATATGTCAGAAAATGATGAAATATTACAGGTTCCTAAGCCAACTTATTTAAATAGCATGTCTCCAACAATAAAAAAGTAGCATAGAGGATAAGGGTACTGATACGATATTGTTTTCAAGTAAAACGCGTTGATACTTGAATCGCTGCAGTCAAACAGCTTTGGTGAGTTGTTAACGAAACCTACAAGCCAGTAAATCAGTGTGATGTCATTTTCACAATGGGAATTAAAGTCATTTTAAATATATGCCACGCAACTTCTGCAACTGTGCCTGTGGGCCTGTGTTTTCCATACCAGAGCGCTGCCAGTTCAAGTCAGCACTACATTGTGTGTTGAATTCACTTCACGCCGTGAATAAAAGCCCAGTATTAATGTGACAATTTGAGATGCTCCTTGCAAAAGCTTTTGAACCACTAGACAACCTGAAGCTGAAGTTCCAGACAGCAAGAAGCTAATTCAAAAAGAGGTTCTAATTCCAGTTTGGAGGGGACACGACTGGATGTTTGATGTGAGAAAACTCCCAGGCAATCAGAGCGAGTGCAGAATTCCAGATTAACTTTAAGCCACTGAGCCCTGTGAAAGCTAAGCCACAACTTCTCTCCTGCTGTGATCTCATCCTCTCCTGTGCCCCGTCGCCCCCTTTTTTTCTACAGCGAAGACACTTTCCTACTTGAAGAAAGAGGCTGAAACGCACAGCCAAGAACAACCAGCAGCACTCGCCAACAGAGGCAGCTATTCCCAGAACTTCCACCTCCTCAATACAGTCATCTGCTCGGCCAGGTTCGAGGACAATATTTAGGAATGTGGGTGACTATAGCCAATACAACATTTTGGCTTAAATGACAGTCACATTTTTTCCTTCCATCGCTGCATATCTAATCTACAGATCAGAACACAAATAGGAGGGAGAGGATTTTCTCTTAATCTTTTCTTATTTTAACAGATGTCTGACAGGAAAAAAACAGGACTTTAACCGGTCAGCGTGATAAAACGACAACCAACAAACAGACAGGAAATTCCAGGCAGCTGTGTTTGTTTCTTTGGTGTTATATGGTGGTCTGCCCTCTGAGACAACCCATGGATAGGTGGATAGGCGCATGGGAGAGGAGACGGGGGTTACTGGAGAGAAGAGTGTGTTTATGCATATCAGATTCATCATAAGTGTAGCGTGATCAGAGTTACTGGGAAGGCATTAGTGAAAGAAGCAGTGTTAAAATCTAAAAAAGGTTTTAAAAAGAAATCCACAGTATGAAGGACTAACAGAGCACCGTAGATCCAATGAAGCCTCTGATGAAGAATGGGAGACTTTTAATTCCAACTCTCAAACCCACACAAGCTATATTCTTTTACACTTCTGCCAAACACCAAACAGCGGATACATAGATCCATATCTCATAAACCTGCTACTCACTACAGACCATCCTGACTACACAATGACAAGGTGACGATAAGCTACATGGCGATAAGGCAAACTCCTTTATTACTCAGTGTATGAAAGATCTTTCCAACCTTAAATCTATCCAAATTAATCTCATCCATTTGTTCGAAATGACGACGGAAAGAGGACTGGGAATACGAAGCATGAGAAAGCAAACCCACAAAGTCTCACTGTTATTGTTAAAAAGAAGCGGTAAATCAATGAGGTCGCTTTAAACTCTTTTCAGTGGCATCACAGAAATAACTGAAAAAACAGCTCAGAGAAGGGTTTTTAAAGGTCAGGGCCTGTATTCTACAGTTATTAAAATGTATTTAGGTTCTTCCTCTTTCTCACATCATCAGCTATATATTATTTGCATATCTGCAAATAATAAATGAATCAAAGAGTCAACTTCAGAATTTCATAGTCACAAGTCCAGAAAGGTGTGTTTACCCTGCTGGCATCAGCAAAGGTTCAGACCTGTGCTGAATGTGTTAATTGGACATTAACAGGATGTAAGGGTCACATCTGGCCACAGGGAGCCAAATGAAGCGTCACTACAACTCAGTTTTTCATTGTAGCCTGAAAAACGCATCCAAAACAGCGAGAACAACAGTGAGAAACCCGCGTTACTATGAAGCTTTAAACACACGATCTGGCTAAATGTATCCATCACAAAGCCAAAGTAAGTCTGCAGCCCCGCTTTTCTCCTCCCCCGTTTTTTTCCACATCTGGTTCCACTCTGCTCGGACTTTTGGTTCGTGGCATACCAGAGCACAAAATCCACAATACGCAGATACGCAAACACCTTTTTCACTGTTGTTTTCCGCTAAAGCTCGATCTGACTGCAGGTCGGCGTCAAAACTCAACTGTGCCCCACTGGGTCGTTGTCTTCCAGGTTTGGGACTTTTACATGAATGAAAGAAAGCGAGGACTAAGACTTTTCTCACCCGTAACGCTGCCCTTCAGTTCCAGACTGAGGATCAATAAATATAAAGTGCATTTGTAAAGTACAAGTTGCCGACTTGTCCATGTTCCCCTTGAGTTCTTGTTTCGGAGACGCTCGTTGTCTTGCATGCTCACAACTAAAACACACACACACACACACAATGGAGGGAGAAGCCGGAGCAGGAGCTGCCCGAGCGTTTTACTTTAAGCACGGATGATGCGGAGTCGGTGGCGAGTTTGACCGCTGGAGCTCCGTGTGCCTCCGAGTCAGAGAGGAGACTGAAATGAATGGAGCAGCGTCACACAGCGCAACAGAGCGCGCGTGTGTGTGTGTGCGCGCGCGCGCGCGCGGTGCCCAACATGAGGCCCGGGGACCTGAATGAAACTACTTTTTGTTCAGTGGTTAAGTTAGATCCAGGTCATGGTTATCCCAGTGACAAATCAAAAAGCTTCTTCTTTTCTATCCGACTAGTCAGAAGTCCTGAAATCTTAGCATGCAGAAAACAATACTTTGTTTTTATTGATTTTTAATAAATACTGTTTGACATAAAGCTTGGCAGTGATGACTCTGCACCACTTTAATTTAGCCAAGATTCTGACAAAAAAAAAGCATAATGGAGTTTTGTTTTGTTGTATATTGTAAAAAACTAACGAGGAATTATGCACAACTAAGTACATACGTAATTCTCATTCATTCATTGTCAGATGTGTTGTAAATATTCACAGAAAGCAGTGATGCAGAACAACAAACACATTTAACCAATAGTATTTAATGGTTTATGCAACGCTCTGCTAAGGCCCAATCTTCCCCCAACAGTTCCATTAGGTAAACCAGCCCCCTTGCATTTTATTGGCCAAAAATAAATTCAAACATACCTAAATAAATATGCGTGTTTATGGTGGTGGTGGGGGGGGGGTCAATTCAAACAGTAACAGTTCTAATTAAAGGCAACTTGAAAAACAACAGTTTTCTCCATAAAACTGGTTAAATTGAAAAGTTTTTTAAAAAAATGTAAAAGGGATCGTTCCTCAACAGCCTCCACTCCACATCAAGTAACACAACTCTAAAACCATTCATTATAAAAACTGAGGTGGAACACTGCCACCACCTGGAAGTCATAAGCTTTGGTCACAGGAGTTTGACGAGGAGATGGTAGGGAAAGGTGGGGGATAGTAGCTCCTGGCCCTCCTCGTCACAAACTATCTAGGCCTGGAATTTAACTGGAGCAGGGGATCCCAGAACAGCTGGATGACATAGTGCCATAGATACTTAGGGTTCAATACAATGACAGGCCAGACTGGTTGTCTCAGTTTGGTACAGGGAGATGAGGACAAAAAATGTCTGAAATTGGAGAGTTGATTTTACCTCGGACCAGAACAGCTCATGCACAAGTGTACGTGTGTGAGTGCATATGGATATGAGGCCCTCTGCAGTCCCTTTCATCTGTTCAAGCTGAAGCAGTTCTATACTTCTTATTTTCTTTTTCTAAGCAGATACGTAAAATCCCAAAACACTGAACCCATTTTCACCTACACAGTGCCAAAAACCCCACCCCTTGCTGTATGAGTCAGCCAGGGCTTTCGCCTGGAGCCATGTCGCCCGTTTGAGACAAGAGGACAGGTAGGCTAGGGTGGGTGGACATCAGAGGGCCGAACGGTGGCACGAGTCCCCCTTCCTACCCGTCTACGACATCTCACCCACCCCTTGCCGTTGTCCGACCAGTTTCTCTTGGGCTTTCCATGGCAAGGTGGGATGCTGTTTGCAGGGGGGGGGGCACATTATGGCGTCACCCCCCCCCTCACCCCATCCCACTGTTTCAAATTATTTAGTCAGTCACTTAAGAAGCGTGGGCTCAGTTTGAGGCGCTGCTGTTTGAGGAGCTGGATGTGGAGGCCACAGCCATGGCCGAGGTGCCTGAAGAGGCCACAGATTTGCGAATGTGAGGCATGAGGAAGGGGTCGCTGGCCAGCTGGTGCACATCGATGCGGTCCTCTTTACGGTAGACTAGACAACGCCTTATAAAGGCCTGAAAGGAGAAAAAGATGTGGTAAATAACTGAGAAAGCAGATAACATTTTCATAAACATTTACCACGTGAAAGTAAGACAGAACAACCAATACAGGGTTTATATGGGTGAGACACAGAAAAAGTAAAAGCATTGAGGTGAGAATCTGGCACCTTAGCTTCGGGTGTGACGACTGGTTTGGGGGGAAACTGCACATCTGTTGCTTTCAGTATGGTGTTCTCCTGCAAGATGTCCTGCTGAGACTGGTTGTGACCAAAGGGCTAAAGAAGAAAGAGAAGACATTTAATCCAACAAACAACAAAGAAAAAAAGAGTCAAAGGAAACAGAATCAATAAAGTGTCTGTGTTTCATACTCCATCATTCAGGAGAGCATTTAATCTTTCTTTCAGTTAAAAACCTAAAGCCTTAACCCACTCAACTTTTTTTACTTTTCAAGAATAAAAATATGATTTTGGAGCTCAACAATCTCTCCTACCTTGCGGCCATAAAGACACTGGTAGAAAATGACTCCCACAGACCACACGTCCACCTTGTTGGAGATTTTGGGTGGTTCCTTCCCAACCACAAAGCACTCAGGGGGCAGGTACCTAAAAAGAAAAAGAACAGCCAAATTAATATGAATCCACTTTATACAACTATACTGTCCAGTTTCAAGATACATTTTAGGAAACAGTGCCTTCAGAACTTAATTACATGTTGATATTTGGTTACTTGTATCGTTGCAGTGATTTAAGGAACCTGGCCTGGTAGCTCAATGGAATAAGTATCAGACATTGTTGGTGTTGAAAGGTGGGAGTTTTTATAGTCAGTAGTTAATAATGAGATTTGAGCAAGTTTGACAAGGGCTAAATTGTGTTGGCTAGGTTGGAGCATCTCAAAAACTGCTCTTGCGAGGTGTTCCAGGCCTGCAGTGGTCAGTATCTATCAAAAGTAGTACAAGGAGAGAACAGATGTGAACCAGCCACAGGCTCATAGGTGGCCAAGGCTCAATGATGCACAGCCGATGACCAGACCATGCACATCCTGTCGTATAAACAGTTCTTCCAAATGGCTACGGGCTCTTTCAGAAGGCTTGAGGTGCTGAATCCAAATTCCACAGATCTCAATGCAATGTGGGATATACTGGACAAAAAGAGTGATCTCATAGGAGGCCCCACAAAGAAACTTACATGACCTAAAGAATCTGTTAAACATCTTACTTAAACATCCAAAAACCACAGCAAAAATTCAGGGGACTACCAGAGTCCATTCATCAATGGGTCAGGGCTGTTTTGGCAGCAAAAGGGGGCCAGCACAATATTGGGTATTCGGTTATACCGTTATAGCCGATCGGTCATCAGCTCGGACTTGAAATAACAGTACACACCGTCATCTTCCAGTGTAACTCTTACCAGTATGTCCCTGCTCCCTGTGATGTCAGCTCCATCCCGTCCACTGAGTTGTAGCTGTCATCATCCATGATCTTTGAAAGACCAAAGTCTGTGATTTTTATCTCCCCACAGGCAGTGCCGTTCACCAGGAGGATGTTACCTGAGGAGGAGGATACGAAAGACTAAAGATTTAGATTAACTTCTCATTCAGTACAATGTAATCATTATATTCTTTGCTAATCTATTCTATTGAGTGTGCAATAATAATCTGATCTTCCAATAACATTAATTCTAATGGAAAAATTGACAGGATGAGAATCCTCAGAGTCATGGTGTGTGGACGCACCAGGTTTAAGGTCGTAGTGAATAATGGGCGGTCTGATCTCATTGAGATACTTGAGAGCATTAACGATCTGCATGATGATGGAGCGGCCCTCTTTCTCCGACATAAGCTTGTGCTGTTTTAGGTAGAAGTCCAAATCATTGCCCTCGCAGTACTCCAAAACTGTGCAGAATCTGCTCCAAACAAGGAAGAATATTAAACTGATTAAGATAGATTTATTACATCAAGTCAAAAGAAGGCAAAGGCTCTAAGAAATAGATGTTGAGGGACAAAATCAACACATGTTCTGCATGAACATGATTACATCTCTTGGAAGGCAAACATTTAAAAAAAAGAATGAAGGACTTACGAGTCAGTGTCAAGCGAAAAGTAGTCGTACAGTTTAACTATTCGTGGATGGTCCAGCTCTTTATGGATTCTATATTCTCTGCATGCATGTCTGAAACGAAGTCATTTCCATTTAAAATTCAACATGTAAATGTGGACATTACAAACATACTGTTGTACTGCTGTATAAACACTCACTTATGATAATTTTCTTTCTTCTCATCCCTCCAGTTCTTGTTCAACTGATGGATTTTGACCGCAACATACCTTTGCTCTGTTAGGTCAAATGCCTGGAACATAAATGTGTCTTATTAGTTAGAAACAGTCTTTGGCATGCGAGTGTTTTAGCTGCATATAGACACTTGCTTCAGATTAAATGGCTGTCTTCATTAATCATTTTTACAATTGATGACAGCAGATTCCTGGAATTGCTGGAACCTACTTCTACTTCTCATCATACTTTGAAATGTCAAGAAACACACATCCTCAAATATTTTCCAAAGAAAGCTTTGCTAAATAAAGTTGTTTACAGGGCTAAAAAGGTGTACACTGAGTTACTGTACTGAATTAAACAACAAAGAAATCCAGACCGACTCTTTTACTGTGAAAACTTTTTTTTCCTTATAATAATAGACCATTGCCCTCACCTTATAAACTTCACTGAAACCTCCTCTTCCAAGTAAATGTAGAAGCAGGTATCGGTCATTTAGCGTGGGATGATCTTTGAATCTTGACAAGGTTAAAGACAAAACAAATTAATTAATTACAAAAGAAAAGGCTACATTTACATTGTACAGACATTTAAAAACATTATGTGCATGAGTGGCAATATAAAATGCATTTATGACAGAGCTGGATACACATCAGTTGATCATCGAACATAAATAAGGCAAAAGAAAAAGTAGAAATGAGCATTAGGTCCTGAAATGTAAACATAGCCTATTTAGGAAAGGAACGAATCATACTGCGAATTATCCTCATTGTGGATCCTTTTCAGTTCACGAATGTGCAAATTCCGCACTCGCTCCAACCTCTCCAGCTCCGCCTGGATCTCAGCCTCTTCCTGCATAAGTCAAAAAAAAATTAAAACATGGACAATTAATAACTACACACACAAAAACACCACATATGTGGACACCAAAATCTCGCAGCACACAGCATATGTGATGCACTACCTTCTTAAGATGGCCAAGTCTTAACTTGAAGATTTCCTCTTGCTCGTGGTATTCTGCCTGCGATAACCTGTGAGAACACGAAGCCAACCTCGTAAGTGAAACAGCACGTAACATTATAGAAAGGTATGCGCGGGGAAAAGCAACTTAATAAACGAAAGCATCATACGCTTCACTTTCTGTTCCATTGGTTTTGCTTTTGCGCTTGTTTTGCTCCAGACTTGGCGGTGGAGTCTGGGCCATAGAGGGCGGCTTGCGTTTGGCCAGCAGCTTTCTTTGCCTTTCAATGTCCTCTCGCTGGGAATTGATTCTTTCTTGTTGCCTAAAAAGCAGAACAAGACCCATTGCTTCTTGTGTATATAAGCTACTGTAAGATTTCTTACTAAAAATTACAACAGACACAAAGGAGAAGTTTAAAGTTAAACACAAAGATCCTCACTTGATAAGGTTTTGGAAGGCATATCCATCCGTCCACTGTTCAGTGAAAGAAGCTCCATGTCTAACTGTGGTGAAGTGTCCCAGTCGAAGCCTGTCTTGCATGCTTTTGTCCCGGCATGCCATCTTCTCCTGTTTTGACTGAAGGAAGAGCAAAATTTAAAGATTTTATTTCTGTGTAGCTTAAATTAGGGTTTCTAAAACTAGCTTATGCCAAAACAATCCATTAACTTATATATAATATCTAAAAATAAGTCCTATACCTTGAACATACCTTTTCAATTAGCAGCTTTTTAGACATGGTCACACACTTATTTAAGCGTTCCTTGTATCGTTCCAACATTCTCTGCTGTTCATCAATCTGTCTCCTCAGATCACAATTTGTCTAGACCAGAACATACAAACATACTCAAATTATTTAATATTCATTTTTACTTGTTTGCACATATAGAAAAAGAAGTTATGCATCATCTCTTAACATGCTTGAGTGAAATACAAAGGCAGAGGACATTATTATTATTTTTAATAAACAAACAGAAAGCAGAGTTGCATCGATGAAATGTCATGCGAGTAGTACCCGAAGTAAATCGTCTATCCGGCCTTCCTTCTTCTCCAGATCCGAGTTCTTGTTGTTCTCCATTGCTTTTAGTTTCTCTATAGTAAGATCAGACTGCAGAAGAAGCAGAAAACAATGATCATATTAATGGTGCATTCTCCTTTAGCAGGAGCAAAGTAATGCAACAGGTAGTCCTGCCTAACGATAACTTCCAGTTATTGATGGTTCTTGCAAGATGTGGGTTTATCTGGCAAAGACTTGACTTAACTGTATTTTAACTTATGAAGCAAGATCTGATAAACAGAGACTGCACTGACAGCTGGCCAAGTACCTGTGTAGCTTTATGGACCAAGTGAAGAGAAGCAGGCTTCAGTGAACTCGATGAGTGCTCTGTGTTGACCGAGCTGACGGAGGAGGGGCTTCCTTGCTGCACCTGGGAGGCACAGACATTAATGCAATTCAGCACAGTAATGATATTATCAAGACACAGATTCATAAAAAACGTGACACTATGGCAAAAGAAATTAACCAGAAAATAACGAACTGTACTAAAACATCTTCAACATTCTTAGATTTAATTTAGCCATATTAATTTAACTAAAAAGTATGTAAGGCTCCACAAAAAGAGAGGCAAACATCTGCCTGCCAATGTGTGTAAGCGTAAGTTTATTCAATGATTTTCCATTCCAATTTAAATTGATTACATTTACTGCATTGTTTACTTTTGATACACACATTTTATTACTAATATTTTTAGCTATTTTTTTCTTTCCCAAATACAGCTCTTATTTTTGTCTGCTTCAGACTTGGCCCTCTTCTGATCCTATTTCCTTTTTTTGTTTTTGACTAGTGTTTTAATGACTAAAACATCTTAGCTACTGTTAGCCTCCATCTGAAATTTTTGCATTGGCATGTTTCCCCACCTAAAGATTGTTTTGCTTGATATGTGTTTGCTACTCGCACTATTAGTCAAAGGTTCAGACACACATAGACTTTAACATCTTTTTCTTGCTGGCTAAACATCATTGCAAAACTGTTTTCTAATAATCAGTTATTCTTGTAATTTAAAAAAACTTCCACTAGCAAACATAATATGCTATTGGAAGACAATAATGTTTGACGTTATAGGCTGTATAAACATGTATGTTTATGTAAATATTCTTTTCTATATACATAATATTAACAATGTCTACACTTAGAAAGTTCTGCTTTTTCAAAAACAGTCATTTCTGTATGAGTCCAAACTCACTAACAATAAGTGTCTATCAGTGTATCAAAATATGACCAGTATAAATAGTAAAAAAATATATATTACACATAGAAACAGGAAGTCACACTTAATCACTAAATGTACATTTACACATTAACAGTCACTATGTCAATTGTGTTTAAGCTATTAATGCTCTTAAGCATTCGTGTACAATTTGCAAACAGGAGTAGAACAATGTAACATGACAAGATTGTTATGATTCACCCAAAATTAGACATCACAAACAGATAAATGAGAGATTGTGGATGCTCTAGGATTGCTTGCAATGTGAGATTATCACTAGGAATGTCACAAGAACAGATACTTCAGTAGCTAGTCTATATCAAAATCGTGAAAACTTGACAGTGCCTGTTGTCTATGCTGCAAAATGTATCAAAAGCACCTCAGTAGCAATGATATAAGGCCTAGAGAATGCACATTCTCCCGCATTTAATGCTACCAAGAAGATGTAGATTCATTACAACCTATGGAAAAGAAAACACTAAAAGCTAGCATGCAAATTGTTTCAAAGTTTTTAGCATGAAAGGAGGCAACACCCAAAAGGAAACTGAGCATCTCAAAGACACATCCAGATCTGAAAAGTTCAAAGCGAGAGTTTCATTTTTTGATTCTATATTGACACATCTTTAAAATGACTTTGTGACAGTAATTGAGTTATTTTAGTAGTTGCTTTACACCTCTATTTATTACTGGCATTTTTTTTATATATTTCAGCCTGCTGAGCACTAGAGTAGAAATGATACGCCACCAAAAAAAGTTGTTTTGCTTTAAATAACAGTAATGCCTATTTCTTATTTGAGGGTTCAATTCCATCCTTGAAGCCGAAATGTAATAAAAAGCTTCACCTAGATGTACATTAATTGACCTTTCATGCTCCAGCTATAGTTCTACTAATGTTAATAACAAGTGAAGGAGAAAGAATAGCAGGAAAGTGTTTTAAGAGACTTTAAAAAGCATGACACAGACCATAGACAAAACATGCTCACCGTGACAGGGGGGTTGGAGAGGGAGTGCTGTGGGGAAGAGCGGACCACTGGTGGTATTCCCCTGGCAGGGCTGGTACCAGGACCGCTACCTCCCGCAAACTGACAGCCAAGTAAAGAGAGAGCAGAAGAGGAAAGCAGTTCAATGGAAAGACCAAGATGGCTGAAAGATGGTTAGAAAAGTAGTACGAAAGGTTATGCACCCAATACTGAAGCATAACAGACGTCATAAGCTGTGCTTGATACACACTCAAAAGGAGGGGAAAAAAGGTTCGCAGCTCACCTCAAAATAATCACTTATTTTATGGCCCCTTGCTCCAGCTTTACCTGGAAAAGAGAGGCAGAGAGTTCAGACAGAGATGGTCTTAGGGAAACGTGACCACATCACAATACTATGGCAAGCTTACCTTGGCTGCTGTCAAAGTGGTCTGCTTTTCGTTTTCTTACCCTCTGGTCATTTGCTTTTTTCTCGGGAGTCTGTCATGAAAATACTGTGAGTCAATTATGTATACAACTAAGTAACATTACCAATGGTAATATGTGAAAGAGACTAACCTCAAGCTCTTTATCACTGAGTGAGCCCACGCTGCATAGACTCTGATTGGATGACTCATTTTGACTCTGACCCGAGCCCTGTTAAAATGAGGTAGAAAAGGATGAAAATAAAGCACAAGAAGGAATTATATATAAAGATTCCTAGTTGAAAAACAATGTTATCTTAAAAAGGATGTGTACTTGTTGTTTACACAATGCATTTATGAGAGACACCACAGAGGGTGAGAAAACAGTAAAATGGGTGATAAAAGGGATGCAGAGGTTTGCTAAATACCATTGCCATTAACTTCCCACTAAATGTAGACCTGCCATCAGTCGTAATGCTGGTTCCCTAGGTGATGCCTGTCAGTCAAATGAATCACATCAGAATTCAGCTGGCACTGTCCAATCAGGGAGAGATACTTAGTCATTCAGAGCACACCAGAACTCTCTCACTGAACCCCCCTAAAATAGCAGAACATTAGGCATGCTGCTGGGGATGCATTCTTCCCTCTGTCTGTCACCTTTAGATAATGTCATCCATTTTTTCCTGTTCACCATAGTCTTAAATGTCTTTTTCATTCTCTCTCTCTCTATATATATCTATATCTATATCTATATATATATATATTTATATCCGTCGCTCTCTAGAGAAAGCCAGTGAAAGATGCTCTGCTGGATCTAAAAACGACACCCAGTTTTAAACCCCCTCTCTATCTGAAAGACATGTTGGTTGTTTGATCAAAGTTGTTCAAAAGGAAATGCACTTTCAAAGATTTTTAGCAGGCCTTCTATGTTCCATTACCAAAAGGTGTGCTAGCTCTTTGTCCTCAAAGGATAACAATTTTCCTTCCTTTTATGCCAACCCAATGATGACTGAGAGTGCAGCAGTGCCACAGGGCTTTTTCAAGGTCAGGAAAAAAATTGTAAGCTGCTCTCTGACATTGAAGGGCTTCTAGACCACCAACCTATATTTCTTCATAGCCATTTGCTGACACATATCTCTGTAACTTCTGCCCCACAACACAGCATTTCTTGTTATACAGGATGGCTGTGTGGCCTTAGAGAGGGCCGCCATCTTCTCGGTGGTAGCAGCCATGCCATGGTCTCAGTTCTGCCTATGGCTGGCACAGGGCCCACTCCTGGCACTGACTCTCAGTCCCTAACTGTTCCAAGATCACCTTCCACGAAGACCGCTCCATCCATGTAGAAAGCAAGAGGGTGAAAGTCTAACTGCTGCCTCCACTCACACCTGGTCAAGAACTATTTCTGCATTCCTCCTGTGCCTTCACTCCTCCTCCCCCTACCATCGCTGTCCCGTCTGTGGCCTTTTTGGCAGGCATTACCACTTGCATATACAGCCACTACATTATGAGCCAGGGAGAGATGCCATATCATACCAGCCAAAAAACACAGACACAGCTCAACCTTCTCCAGAGACAGACAAAGAAAAGAAGTGAGGCCAAGCTGGTCCAGGCCAAACAGTAGAATGATACTATGAGGCATAGTGAGACAAAGAAAGGAACAAATTCACAAAATGTGTAATCAAGAAAATCTGTGATTATAAGTAATTTGATAAAAAAGTTCCCATGTTCCACCTCCACGACATCTGCTGTAACAAACCTTAGCCACGCCGACCCCAGTGAAACGAGCCTCCAATAGTTCCTGTCGTCGGGGGTCGAGACTATGCAGTTCTTCCATCATGTCTGTAGAGACAAAAGCAAGATTAAGGAAGGCATTATGATGTCCTGTATATTCAAATGGGAGCGACAGATCACGGTTTCAAAAGGTACTGGTAATGATGAGTCATGGCTGTTTTTAGCTATATAGATGTGGAAAATTCCTGTTCTGAGTCATCAATAAACCTGACAATAATGTTTCCCCACTATCATGTGTATCTAGCACTCACTAGGTATACAACGTGACTACTCAATAAATTAGTCAAAATGCTAATTCTGACTTAAATAGAGACAAAAATAGATATTCTATATGCACCCAAGCTCAAGCCAGATGTGTAGAGTCACTGAATGCATGCTTATAACATTACGTGATGACAACCTGGCATTAAATACTTAAGTTACATGATGCTGGAGTTTTGAAAGGTCACTAATAGAATGAGTGCCAAGTAAACTGACAGCAATAGAAAAGGCCACAATAGCGATTAAATGCCCAGCATGCTAGCTTGTGCAAAGGTTAACATTTAGGTTAACGTTACACGCCCAACAGAGACTGATATGTCTATGTGGCTTGAATATAATAACTAAATAATATAACCTGGATCACTCGTGCCATTTGAGAGACATTGTAGTAGTCATAGGTGTAAATTATAACTTAAGTGCTGGGTTTGTTGCTCCAGCTAACATAATAGCCGTGTGATGCGATACATTCATTAGTGATTGTAAGCGAGGTAGCTAGCTAACGTTGAACACACAAGCTAACAAGCCTTCTAAGAGCTAACGGTTAGCGTTAGCTAGTACCATTAAATCTGATTTTGTAACGTACCCAAACCGAGAAATTGATGGCTAAACATTAGCCCAATAATTGTTGTCCAATTAGATAGTGAGGCAGAAAAAAAACACCACAGCGTCGTAATAATACACTCTTTTACAGAAACACACATGATAACTAACGTCAGGTAGCAAACAGGCTAGCGTCTGTCAAAAAGAAGCATCTTCCCAGATTTGTCTTCAGATGCTCGTGCCACGATGCCTAGACTTACTGTAAACGGAGACCTGCAAGTTTTTTTCGTTTCTTCGACAACCCCAAAACATACTTACTGTAATTATAATTTCCTCGGTCCTCCGGGGGGCCTGTTTTAAACCCCGAAGTCCTCCCCGTTGTTTCTCTGGTGCTCGACAGACCCTCCCAGGCTAGGCCGCATCCACAGCCGCGTCCCCCGCGTGCTGCTCGTTAACGTTCAAGAGACGGCAGTCCGCGGTGTACCTCAAGGTAGAAGACGGAGGATTCCCTCTGAGGCCTCGACAACTCCGGGTATCCTAAACCCGCCTTTCTATGGTGCTTAGGTGGGTATCCCCATCACATCCATCTCTCCGAGGACCATACCGTGCCTGTGTCGGGTATCCTCCTTGCACACAATGGCGATCCTCGAGATGCTGCGTTTTTCACCAGGTATAAATGATGTCTGTAAGCTAGCGTTAGTTACCCCCTATGTTTTTCTCCCCCAGTGGTGAGATGAATTTTGGGTCCTGGGTTTCAGTTCGAGCAAAACAAAGTTCGGCTTCAGTCGTTTTTTTCGCAACAGGGGGTGAAACCAATCTGTTTCGGAAGTTGTGCTGTTGCAACTCGTTTCAGTTGAATCCGGATCGATTCGGTTCGGTTCTAATGTTTTTGCAATGTAAACAATAATCAGGAAAATCTCATATTCTCTCGTGAGATCGTTGAAGTATGTTCACCTTCGTTCAGTCCACGCCTGCCCCAAATCTCTAGTCTGGACCAATGACAAATCCCTTTGCACACAATACAATTTACCAGTGCCCACCCACACAAGCACCGAAATCATCACTTATCAGAAAGTTGCCATTCCCATGATGTTCACACCCACACACCGTACTTACATAATATCAATAAATCACTAAATGAATCCTTTAAACGAGAAAACTAACTGAACTACCTATTCAAGCATAGTTTTAATGATTCTGTCATTAAACGTGGATAAAAATCAAATCATTATTATGACCAATATCATGACACTGATTCATTTATTAAACAACAAAAAGATGATAGAATCATTAAAATCCAAAATAAAATACTATACAGATGACAGTTTTGATTTTTATTGTTACACGTAGAAAAGGCATTTTATTACAAAACATCAGCTAGATAAAAACAGCATCTGTCAGAATAAAATCATTGACCTTTGGGTAGCCAGCCCCTCCTCAGGTTATGGAACTCGTGAGCAAAAATCATCAGTCCTGTAGTTAGTATTCCAACACCACCAGCACCACAACCAATTAAACGAGTCCGTCAACATTGTGGCAGGTGAGATACTGTGAGGTCTTAACAACATTTACCTATTCAGTTGCCTCACATTTATTAGAAGCACAATAAAGCTCATACTCTCATTAATACTTCATATTCTCCAAAAAAAGACAGCACTGCCTTGATCTTAGATCCTTCTCCTTTTCAGATGTGACTGAAGGTCAAGCTAGGCAGGTTCTCTCAGGCTGCTGAACAAAAGCCCTGCGATACTTGCACTGAATCCACACCCTGTACATAGTGAGTTGTTTTCCTCTGTTCACCTGTAGCCTTCTGTCCACGAGGTTCTGGACTTTCTCAAGCCCTGCCCCAGTGAACAGCTCATGAAGTTCATCTGAAATGAAAAGAAAGAAAAGAGTTAAGATCAGCTCTGGAAAATAATGTCAAAATTTCATTAAGATCCCTAATTTATGTGTTTTTATGTATTTATACTTTGTGTATTAGTATTCTGTTGGTGCTGATTTCAGTTGTGGTTCTTTGTTCTCTTTTCTGAACTGAGAGCGACTGCAACAAGGTAAAACAGTCTTTTGAATCGTCTACGGGTTACTGGTTCGATTCCTGGTTCCAAGTATGTCAAGTTGGCAGTGAGGATGCGAGTCAGAACGGGTGATCAGCAGCGCAACAAGGGACTGGCCTCCCACCCTTCCTTTTCACTCTGTTCACCTCTGACATTCAGTACTTCACTCCCATCTCCCAGTTTTCAGATTATGCTGTAGTCACGGGGTGCATCAGTGGTTGCAAGAGTGCAAAGCAAGCAAACCTTAAATGTAACCAAGACCAATAGAGACAGCTTTCACAATGTCTACGTTTTGGAAGCTGAAAAAGAGGTGGTGGAGGGGTACAAACACCTGGGTGTTCACCTTGACAACAGAGCGCACTGGAAATGCAACACAGAGACCGTCTACAGGAGGGCACAGATCAGACTCTACTTCTTCAGGAGGTCTAAGTCCTTTAACGTATGCAACACGATGTTTCGAATCCTTTACCACTGTCGTAGCCAGTGCAGTTTTCTTTGCTGCCGTCTGCTGGAGCAGCAGCATCAGAGCCAGTGATAGTGACACCAACACGGTGAACAAACAGATTTGTATGAATCTGTTCAGATCTGCTGAACACCATGGAGAACAGCAGGCCGTGGACGGGCTGCTGTTTTCCAAACAGAAGAGCAGTTTTAGTCAAAGACTTCTCCAGCTCCGCTATTTATCTCTTACCTTGGGTAAAGAAATACACTCTTGTTCCATCACCTCGGACATAAAAGTTTTCTGACAAACACCTTCCTGAAAGAAATAAAGTGATTATCTACATTAATTATTAATTAGCAGTAAAAAAAAGACATAAATGTGCTTTAGTGTAACCTAATATACTAATTCTCTGATACTAGTGAAGCAGTAAATCACATTTCAAGGTTCACTATGAGGAATAATATCACTACTAAGGAACTTTTGAAGGTGCAGCGTCAGAGTACTGACAAACCTTTCTTGAAGCGGAGCTGTGCCATATCATAACGTCCGTAGTCCCTGAGTAGCATCACTCCCCCAGGCTTCAACATGCTTGCTAATCTCTTGATAGAAGCCTGCATTCTGTAAAAAAAAAAATAAGTGCAACTAATGACTCACTCTGAGTGACAATATTAGAGAAACAAAAATGGAAGGCGAAGACAGAAGTTCCTACTTGTTCGGGTGCAATGCTGATAGCACAAAGATTAGCACTATAACATCAAGGCTTCCACTGGGGATGGGGTAATTGGCTTCCACATCACTCAAGTCATGAACGAAGGCAAAGCAGCGCCCTGGGTCGTACTCTGGATTAGTCTGACGATAGGAAATACATTAAAATTCATTACTTAGCCCACAACTCTAGAGACGAGTACCAGTTGAGACATCGTTCTCTCATTATCCCAATCTTCTCACCTTAACTAGCTCCACGGCAGTGCTGGAGAAATCGCAGCAGTAAACAAAGAGTCCTGGGTCACTGCAAAAAACAAGACTGCAGTTAACGTTTCTGTCTTATACAGTAACAGAGACAGCATTGAACAGAAAAACTAAAATGTCAATAACTAGGCTGCAAGACTTACTTGTTGGTTTTCAGTATTGGAAAAACTGTGTTCCCCACACCGCAGCCAACCTGTACAAAGTTCGCAGAGCATGCATTGTTTTGACTGCATATGGTGGCCAAGAAAGATGCTGAATTACTACTACAACTTCCCCAAAATCTCTGAATATGTTTCAGACAATTATTATTATTATTTTTCAGACAAGTCTCTTGCTCTTAAATTAATCCCTCACCTCCAGAATTCGATATGTGGCAGAGAAGCCAGGAAAGTCACCATCAGTATGAGGCAGCTGAGCAGCAGCTTGACTGCATTGTTCTCGATCCACGCTGCTCTGCTGCACATCATCTGTGCTAGAGACCTTCGGGTGGGATTCATGGTTCACGCTACACCTGGGGGACAACTCTGGGAACTCTGTGAAGAGCCAGTGTCGGTCTTTGAAGAATCTATTCTCATGGATTGTGTAAAAGTCATTCCAGTAGTCATTGGCCCGGTTGTCATATTCCTCTAAAATAACAGACATCACAAACACACACAAAATTAAATTTTATGAAGTGGAAGTCATCTGTTAGTTTGAGGTTGTCAGTCCTATTGTGTGGTTTATGGGACGCACATGTCTGTGTGTGTTTAACAGTGCTACCTTGTTTCTCTTGAGGCAGCGGCTGACTGTTTTCTGAGACTTTTTTCTTAGCAGCTGTTTCTTGTTCCTGACTCCACTCCACATTGTCCCTGTTAACAACATAGTATTATTATCCAGTGCAGGTAGGAGAATACACTAACTGTACAGTAACTGTAAGTTTTAATGAACTGGTGGTGAATAATGGTGAATAGCGAATTATCATTCAGATCCCTTTTATATTTCTGGATTCAGATTTGATCCAGAATTATTTATATTGCTCACTAAGTCAACAAAATATTGACCAGTACTGCCTTTGCAATCAAAAGACAACTAATCAATCAACAGTCAATCAATCAGCCAGTTTGTAGTATTGCTTTGAGATATTTAAGCACAAAATTGGAGTACATATTCTTTTAGCCTTATCCTAACACCAACCATATGTTTGGAACAACCAACAAAGCAAAAATCACACGATCCAAATAACAACCTCTCTATACGTGGTTATGTTGACATGGTGTGTGACAGATACACATGAACGTCTCTCTGCCCTTTTTGAGTTTTTGGCTCAAGTTACCGACCATGCGTTGTGTTGGAAGACCTGTCGCGGGTCTGTGAGGAACCGTGTCCCGAACTGAGGTCTCTTCGCATCTCCAGTGGATGAATCCGACAGAATCTCTCCAGTTTCGCTGCTTCCTCCCTCCACTCCGACTACAGCATGGGGCGCCGCCATGTTTGAAATGACGTAACGGAAGAAGGACCGTGTACTTGATTGTGCTGCATTCACTGGCTGTCGGAAAAACCGGGGTTGCAACTAATTAAGAGTTTCTATTAGTAAAAGTTTGGTTAACTGATGTAACAAATAGACGGTGGGTCTGATTGCTTTATGAATTTGTTGTTTAATGGTCACAAACACACACGTTGCCCCCGTTACCTTAATTAATCTATAATGTTGTCTCTTTCCGCGTCTTCGTTGTGCACCAGTGGTTTACAACTCCTCACAGCTCTACATTTCTCCAACTCTGTACAGACTTTATTACGCGCTGGTAGCAGTAGAAAAACTGCGGATCTATAGGTGCTGCAACATTTGATCGGTTCAATGTTTATACACTAGAGGGAGACATTAACCAGGCTCATCTTTGCTAAAAGCCCACTGGTATCGCCGACCCCTATGTATGACTTCTTTTTTTTCTTTACCAAGTATTTATGAACTAAGAAACATATCTAATGATTTTATCCTTGTATTTGTGTTATAATAATTCATAATATGTGTTAGGAATTAAAACGTTTTGTGTTATTAAATAATCTCAAAACGCTATTACATATTTTCTATAAAAGGACATGATTTGGTGCTGTGGCTACTCTCCATAAAAGTGTGTACCAAGCCAAGGTCACTCCAAATGCAGAATATTCAGTGAGATGAAAAAAAACTAACAGCTAAACATCTGAAGAATTAATCGTAGCTGGTTAACATCTCTGATCACGAGTCAACTATGTGCAAAACACTGCGAAGAAAGTCATTGCTCTTCAAACAAAACACTGCAGTATACCCGAATATTGCCAAAGACCACCTTAACATGCCACAACACTACTGGAACAATGTCTGTAAGTGGACACACAGAATTATATGGAAAATATGCTGTAAAAAGAGAAACGAGTGCCAACATGAGAGAGTCATTCACATCAGACACCATGTTCCAGAATTCCTCCTGGACATTGTGCATTGTGTGAATAATCCACAGCTATTTTCAGTGCTTTGTTCAAGTTATTGCTGCCAAAGGCTGTTGAACCATCAATTAAAACACTGTTGGCATTATGTTTTCCACCATTTCTCTCTGTAGGTTTAATGTGTCTTATAATAAAAACACAAAAGATGTTTTATAAGTCTAGAAATGTATAATGAAATTTGTGACTTTGATAAAGATCAGATCACATTTCATTTCATTTTTCTTGCCACTGTTTTTGTCATAATTGTGTTACTGTCAGTGTCATGTCTCCTCCAGCCCTCATGTGTCCTTTGTTCCTTCCTCACCTTAATCACTCCCTCATTATTTCCA
>JAUMTR010000026.1:6988169-7013414 GCA_032270685.1 Microctenopoma stevenorrisi
TTTCTAAGAGTGATTTTCAGTTACATCCTGTTTTTCATGTTAATTTATAATAAACATCCTTTGTTTGAACCCTCTCTGGTCTGCGTTTGGGTCCTCCATTTTGAGCATGTTAATGACAGTTACAATTCTGATGGATGTGAACAGGATGTAGCAGAAATGATGTTATAGAAGAGGAAGTTGTGCGGTAACCGTGTACAAATGACTGGACAGCGGAGACATAAGCAAGAACAGATAACAGCCGACGCTTGATGCAACAGGAAATATTCTGTGGCTTGATAAAGTAAATAGATGGCAAATGTGGTTATACTAAAGTTGTTTTCCATAATTATTCAACTCATCTTTTATTATTTGTTTCATGAGTGAAAAAGATATAAAAACCTACAAAAAAATTTAATACAATTAAATTAAGGGAACATTTAAACTAAATGTGTGATACCAAAAGAACATAGACAGCCCATATTCCAATACGTCTGTCTTTGCTGTGTGCACTGAGTTTTAGTATTCACATTTAGATCTGTATGTGTGCTTTCTCAGTGTCTTGTGTCCGTAATAGTTTGCTGTTAGTCAGAATGAAGCTGTGAGGCTGAATGAAAATGACCCACACACACTCGTGATGTTTATTTGAATGTTCACAAAAGATTTAACGCACATTGTTTCATTTGTGGAGAAAAGGAACTTGCAAAGTAAATAATTAATAATTTTATAACCGTCTATCTCAGAAAATTCTGAATCTGACCTAACCTGCCTTAAGTCTGATAAAAGGAGGTTTGACATTTTTAAGAGGAAGCCAAATGTCACCCCGCAAGCTGGTGTAAGTCATATATATGGAAATTCTATTTGCTGTCTTAAAAAGTCTAAAAACTAAACCAGAGGCATTTTTAGAGTGTGCAAATAAAAAACAGACAGAAATCTACACAAACATACAGGCCCTTCTCCCATTTGTACTATCAAATGAAACATTGTCTCTTATATAGAGAGTGCAAGTCCATTATTCATAATTACATGGCACTATTATGACACCCAATAACATCTGCTCATATACACAGTTAACACAATTCACTTTCACTTGAACAACACATTCTTGCTCAGTGCACCAAATCACGTCAAACAATTTACAATTCAGCAGTTGTAGAACAGTTCATTATTTTTTGATAGACTTAACAAATAAAATCACATCAAACACAAAAGCATGTGATAAAACAGAAATAAAGTAACATGTCATATAGAATTTATAAAGTTAGCAAAGCTAGTATGCATTCCAAAAACAGTAGACTACAAGCATCACTGTAAACTGCAATGAGCACATTCTTACATGTTTTTATAATTTATTCAGTCCAGTTATTTATTCGTTTTAGTTAAACTGATAAACCTTGCTTCGAATGATCTGAAATGACCCATTTCAATTTAATCTTAACTATATCAATTTAGTAGCTGTACTCTGAAACATGTCAACATCACAAAGAACAAAGCTTGAACTAAAGATAAAAATATCCAATTATTTACCTGTTTTCTCAGACAACATGTTCTTAGGCCATAGTGATCATTATTTACTCAACTTATGTATGTAAAAACTAACGAATAAAATGTGACTGAAAAAACAAACAGAAAACCAAAAATGTATAAACAACATTGCTGTGATAGGAAATCTCTAACAAATCCACAAAATAACAAAAAAAGACCAAGAAAATAGTTGTTGATATAGTTGTAGATGTTATCTGATCGCGTGCTGCGGACAGTGCCGAGATAATGCGCTAGCAGAGACATACAAGAACAGAAAAGGTCTAGTTGCAGCCAACTTTTCTACAATATGTACAGCGCATCATGTTGTTGACAGCAGTAACTACTTTTCAGCTGCAGTAGCTCGTCAGAGGACCAGTAGTGACAAGTACAATTACTTAAGAACTGTACTTTTTTTTCTAAACAATTTAGTACTAATAGTATGAGTAGTATTTTTGATCGACTTTATTTATTAATCTTTTGCTACTTCAGACTTTTAGCTTTACTTCAGAGCAAAATATTGGTTTTGTCATTTAGTGGGTTACTTGATAATTACAGTTATTAGTTACTTTATAGATTAATAATATAAAATACAATTTAATCCTAAAACATCCTCAGAGTAATTTTTAAAAGTTACCCAGCCGTGTGTTAAGCAATTCAAATTCTATTCTATTATTAGATTCAGATTCACATTAGGAACACATTAATGCATTAATACCTTTAATTCATTACTAAAGTATTCACTGAGTGAAATGAGCCATTCCGTGTAAAAAGTACTTTTGGCAAAGAGTATTTTAGAACTTGCAGTACTTGTACTTCTGACAGAATACTTTCAATACAGACAATATTGTAATCTTACATTAGTTAAGACTGTTTAAATCATCTTCTTCCCATCCCTTTTTGTGCTACTACACTGTATCTACTGTATGTCCTTGAGCCCTGAGGTCTTCACGTGGCATCTAGTTGAAGTTAGTTGTTAGTTGCCTCGATATGCTACGTTAGTGAATGTAGAAGTGGCTCCTTTATACAAAGGATTGTTTCCCTGTGAAATGAAAACAGAGGTAATTCATTCTTATAATGACGTCCAACGTTTGGTATAGCTAAAGGCGCACTGCACTCTGGGAAAATTCTGCCATTTATACTAGTTTGGATTTAAAAGTTTTAAAAGATATATTCCATGGTGGAACTTGTTATCATCTAAAAACACATTTTTGTTCACCAACAATATCTTTCTACCATTTCCTGACATCTCTTTGAGATGTCTGTTGCTCTTTGAGTCTCTTTGCGTTATTTTATATTTTGCGTACAGTATAATGGCAAAGTAGAAACCCACAGTGAAATGCCTCTTTCACTCTTTCCCCATTGGGGAGTGGCCATGTACTGTTGCAGTACTACATTGGTCTTTAAAGTTGTTAGTCTATGATGTTGCTACTATTATCTTAATGTATTTCTTACCGTGTCCCATTTGGCTTTAGCTCTCTCCTCCTCAAACTTTTTATACTCTTTGCGATCATGAATAGTGACCAGCAACTTCCAGATAAGCAGTCCAACAAGCCCCAGTAGCAAAATGGCTCCGGACACTGCCAAAAGCACCACTAGAATGTCTGGACCCTGAGGGCACTCTGTGGAAACACAGACAGGAAGGAAGCAGAGAGAGAGAGAGAGAGAGAAAGAGAGAAAAGAATAGAATTGTTGCTTTCGAGATGTTAAAGTTAAGCAGCCACTCTCCAACACTGAAACAAAACTGTTTTGTCCATCATCACTAATGTGTCTGGGCTGTGGTGAGGCAACGTGTGGTTAACTGCATGATGGCATGATTGAGATTGAGAAATACAAACACAGCTACCCCGTTGCTGTAGTCTGCCACACAAATAATAACACTAAAACACTATTCTGTCTTAATGTAGTCCATTATGTTAGTTTGGCAGTTTCAGTGTTTCAACACACACACAGACAAACCCTTACAGTACCTGGCTCTTTTATCACAGACAAAATGGATTTGCCACTTTCATCTTCAAAATACTGGAAGTATTCCACACAGTCATTCTCATCTTGGTATGAACAATTTACTGCATTTTCACGGAAACCTGTTGGATAAAGATCACAAGAACAAGCAACAGGTTTATACCAAAGTATTTCAGAAACCCAAGAACAGATCACATCCACCCATTTTCCTCAAACAGGTTGCAGAGGTGCTGGAGTCTACCTAACATGCATTCCTTTGTACGGAAGCCGCTGTACCCGAAGAACACCCACACAGATAGGTAGCTGTGAGGCGACAGAGGTAACCACTACACCACTGTGCCGTGCTAACAGTATGAAAGTAAAATATTGTTCTCACCTAGTTCAGCTACTAGTCTTATTTCATCTTTGCAGATTTTACTGCAGCTGTTGTCCTTAGTGTACTGTCCTCTCTTGAAGTGCAGACACTCAACACACTCCCTGCGAACAGAATTACATACTATTACCTTGATACAACCAAAGTTAACTCAACTACTAGTCTGATTCCAACTTTGGTAAAATATTGAGCTTTTGTTTGATGATATCATCATGTCATCATTAAATGTATTGAGTTGTATAAATTTCTGTTGTTGTTTGTTCAAACATGAAGTGATAGAAGTTACTTTTTTATAGTGCAGGAATCAGGACAGGTGGGGCATTTCTGACAGGTAGCTCCATAGGCTCCTGGCTGGGTGCACTGACAGATGCCACACTCACAGTTACCCCTGCCGCTGCACAGCAGGCCGATGCTGGACATGCAGGTGTCTGTGCGTGTGGTGCAGTTACAGTTTTCTCCCTTCCAGCCGGCATCACACTGGCAGATGCCACAGCTACACTTCCCATGATCTGAAAGAATAAAGGAAGAGAAGATTAATCCTACAATATATATTCTTTCAATGCAAACTAATGCAAGTTCAATTACATCTCAAAATACAGCATGTTAATTTAACTATACCTTTCACTCAATTACAAATTACATGGTGAAAAGGTTTGTGTGCTGTTTTATGGTTCGATAATATCTTTGTAAACTGTAAACTACTAATCAACAGTGATCAGCATCTCAATACAACAAATACATGTCATTTCAATTGGTTACTGCTAAACTAGTACAAACGTCAGAGTAGTCAAACAAACTTCTGTTTTTACATAATTAACAGCTTCTTTTTAGAACAACGCTAAATTTAATTTAATCTAGCCTTTCTCTGCAAGGGACATTGCACATTTATGTTAATCATTACGATTCTGACAAAGGCAGGAAATGTTCCACTGGGAAAGTGCTTACTAATAATTCCCCATCTCCTTACTGGCAGGCACACACACTACACATCAGACTCTACTTAAGTGCGGAAAGCACAATGCCAGGCCGTTCTAGGAATAAAAATTGATGACATAATAGAGGAAGTAAAGTTTTTCTCCTTGGATTACAGACACCCCATAACAAACCATTAAGCTACCTTAGAGACAAAGGTAGAAGCTGAGGCTTCAGCGTTCTTAGCAGCAAAACAAACAGGATTAGGTACTGGATGACTAAGAGCACAGTGTGTGAGTCACAGCCCAGCTGGATCAATCTGGAGGAAGAACTGGTCACGGAATATCACAATGGGTCCTAATTCCAGGACTCCAAACAAATCATGCAGTGTCGTAAACTCTAGTCAACAAATCCCCAACCTCCACACCGCCATCTACAGCTTCTCCTTTTGATAGCATAGCAGTGATGGGATCAGAGAATGGTCACCGGTTGTGTCAACACTGGTAGATGGATAACATCTTTCTTATACTGTCAATGAGATGCAAGAAGATACAAGATCTCTTGTTACTAAACTTGTTGTTTTCTGTAGGGCAGAGCACTTAAACTCTTATAGTAGTAAGAGTTGTCTTGTTCTCATTAGCTGGAAAGTTGATTCACACACATAAAGGGGTGTTTTAAGGTTTACATCATCCTACTCGCTCTGTGCGACCGCACAGTAATCCTGCACATTAACAAAAAAAAACGGCAAAAGAGACCATTAGCTTGTTGGAAGAAGAGAAGGAAAGGAATCAAGTCTAGTAGGGATAGAGATATACAAAACTGGGGAGAGATGAGTTTGGGCACAAAGCCAGCAAAAGAATGCAAAGGTTCCTGCTCCCTCTTCCTTCATATTTATGGACCCTGGGGCTGTGCTTGCTGACGCTTGCTCTCTGGCCCTGCAACGCTCCCACAGCCCCTCATCAGAAGAAGAAATACACAGCCACAGGGAATATCACAGTGAACGGGCGTTTGGGAGCCCTGGTCATAGTAGCTGCAATTGAGCTGAGGCGGTGGAACACTTGTTGTCGAAGACGACAACGGCGAGACACACTGATGCCAAATTGAGCCCTGTGGACTGTCTTACATCTGTTATGGTTTGTATGTGTAGGTGTGCACGTGGGAGGGGTTAGTTGACTGTTTACGCCCAACACTTGAGAGTTATCACTGAATGCCTTTAACACCTAAGTGTTGATACAAGCATGTCATATTCCTGGAAAGTGCAGATTTACGACACACACACTACATTTAATGTTATTCATAGAATTTATTGATGTTACTTAATGCTGTGCTTTGAGTTCAGCAGAAACTGCTCCCTATCACGCCTGTTTATGTTAGGGCTGCACATTGATTTAATGTTGTGATGTTATTACTGTGGGAGTCTCACATAGAGGCATTACAAAATGTACGGGTCTTAACCTGTACATAACAAAATGTACAGGTTAAGACTGGGGTAAATGCAAGCATGAAATTCTTTGTGTGCTCGCTTAGATCAGAGTTTGCAAAACCCTGTGTTGCTTATTGTGTGTGGAGAAAAATGAAGAGAACGCACAAACACAGTAACAAACCCAAACTGCTGATAGCCAGCAGACGACGCCAAGTAAAGATTTATCACCGTGATTGAGAAACTCTGCGCTCAGGTGTCCACACATGTAACAGGGAGTAAAGCACTGCTGTCATGGGTATGAGCACCAATTAAACTCAGGCAGCGGTAACTGGGTGTGTTCTCTGACTAGCCTTGAAGAATGCACACACTATGTCTACAGGCCTGACGGAGAAGTCATTAGTAAGCATTGCTGTTTCTGTTCAGCAGTATTTAATCCCATTATTTACATACATGGCATGTTTGGTACACACAAGCACAGACTGACATGATTATGGAATGATGTGGAATTTGATTTGTCAAACTAAGAACCAAGAAACTATGTAAACGGACTAAGGTGTGTTTAAAGACCATTGAACTCTGGTAACCCTCTGTTTACTAAAATCAACATATTTACTTTGACACACTAACCTACGTTAAGACTGAGAGACTGTAACTACCTCGAATAGATGGTCTGATATCATGATCCTCAACAAAGACTAAAAAACAACAATTAAATAATAGCTAATAAAACTATAATTCCTGTAAATTCCCCCACACAGACTGACTGGAAACGAAGGCTGCCCAACGCCTCACTTCAAGCAAAGGTAATGTTAATTTGAATTTTCCTGCTAATAGTGACATAACATAGTAAGATTTGTGCAAATTAAATAAATGAAACACAAATTACATCTCTTATCTCTCCATATCAAGTTATCAAGCAGCACCCAAACCAGCACTAGCCACAGCTGCCACAGCAGGGCAAACACTAGCCAGCAGCATTACTATTTATAATGATTTATACACTGTATATGCCTTACCTTCTTGCTCTGCGCCCCTTTTTGTGAACAGTGGTTGCTCGCTGGCACATTAGAAATAGAAACCTCCTAGCTGTCGAGAGAATTGAGACATTGTAGTTTATGTATGTACTCACCAGAGCAAAGTGACCCTTTGAAGCGCAAGCAGTTGAAGTCATCACATTCGCAGTACTTTCCCCACACCTGACCAAACTCATTCAAATGGCAGGAGCACTGTCCGCACAAGCAGTTCCCTCTCCCGTTGCAAACGGGGCTGTCTGGCTTGGGTATGCAGTTAACATCATCAGACGGCCTGTAGTCCTCCACAGAGCACTCGCATCGCGGGCCCAGGCGACCCTGGTTACACTGACACACTCCGCACTCATAGCTCCCGTTGCCATTGCTGCAGACGGGGCTGCTGACCTGTGCCTTTGCTTCGCAATCGCAACCACAGGCAAAGTCCACCGTGACCTCCAGAGAATCTTTGAAGCCTAAAGGCTTGATGGTGAAAGTCCGGCTCTTCTCCTTCGGGCAGCCACGCAGCTGAGCCTCCACACTGAATGACACCTGATGAGGAGGAAACGTGTCTGGTAATCTGTGTGTGCATACCAAATAATGTAGGGGCACGTTTGAGCACCTCAATGAAAACTTACTGTGTCACCTATCTTGAGGCCAGAGCAGGACTTGAGCCCAAGAACAACCTCTCCGTTCAAGCAAGTGGCGTTGAACGCGAGATTCAACTCGTCAGGGACTCCCAGCAGATCCAGCTCCACTTTGGAGCGAATTTTCTGCTCAGCACAAAGTTTCCATCACATGTTAGTGATATTACAATACAAACCATTTTAATGATCCACTGTCTCATATTGAGCATTTCCTTACCGCATAGGCCTCCTGAATGAGCTGAATAACATTCCCTGAGTCGCCAGACAGCGTTCCCACAGTTGTGCCTGGAATGAGCTGACTGTACTCCTGGTAAAACATTGTTTTTTTTTTTAGTTTTATTTTAATCTGAACTAAACCAAAATCCTGCTGTGACTTAAGCAGGACAGTTAATTTACCTTGTAGAGTGGCACCACATAGCTGGTCACTGCAAAAACTAAATTAATGTTGTTTTCGGATATTCTCTCACTTAAAATTGCCAGGGAAGGATAGTCCTGGAGGACACAGCAAGAAAATAGGGTTAAAGACAAGCAGCCTACCAAATACCTTTAATAAGTAATAAAAACTGCTTACCAGCACAGAAGATTTGTTATAAAGGTTGTTATTATCAAGGTAACACTGTCCGTCATTGGGCTGGACAATGCCTGCTATACGTCCATCCAGAGCCGTGTGAGTTGTGGCATCGGTTGTGAACACCAGTAGGTGTGAGGCACCATGGCGCCAGCCAATCTTCTCCTGATGAAGATGATAGAACAAGTAAAGGAAAGACTAAGTATGCACACACATCACTAAGAACGTGCATATGACGTGTCTGCGTCTCTTTTTCAGATTACAGGGTTTATTTTATTTTTACCTTGCACACCACAGCTTGCAAGATTGCATCAAATCCACCCTCTGGAGCATCTCTATTCCTTGACACCTGCTGTTTGCCCACCTCCACAGTGAAGCGAGCTACCTGGTCCGTCAGTGACAGCACATTCTTGAATCCAAATTGAGCCTGGCATGTCTCTTGAATTCTTTATGTATTGAATATGTGACAGGGGGATAAGAAATCAGGGAAGGAAAAAAATCTATTTTTAAGTTTTTAAGCACAACTGAAAAGGCTTTCTTATATCATTAGAAAATCTCCATTTCAGCTCCTTCTCCTCTTCAGATATAGCACCAACATGAGTCTCCCCACTTACCCATAGCACGGGTTTTTGATTGCTTCTGGTGGAAACATGTACATGTAGGGGGATGTGGTTTTATCCACAAAGGCTCCAAACCCCATGCGTAGGTTGCTTGTGGTGCGACCCATAGCCGCTGCGAGGTCATTTCCCAAGGTGTGAAGGCGAGCCAAGTCATCCCTCATTGAATATGAAAGATCCATCAGATAGTATAAATCCACTGGATAATCTTCTACCTGTTTCACTGACACGGTGAAGCGCTTGGCATCGCCTGAGAGTGACAGAGTTGAGGGCCACAGATCAAGGTGGAAACCAATTCATTTGTAAACAAACTCAACATTTGTCCCTCAACCTTTTAATTTGCCTTTTAAATAAAAAAAAACATCTTCATTTTGAAATACATTCTATATTGTTGTGAGAGACTAGGTGTGATTGGTAGTACAAGTACCTGGTCTTAATGTCATACGGAGTTTCTGAGGCCTGATCTGCGTGACATCGTCAGCTGTGCCTGAGGCCTTGTCGCTGAGCGGTACATCCTGATCAACAGTCAGAGTGCTGACAGGAAACTCCACAGAATCCTTACTGCACCCTTCATTCAGCAGATTCTGCTTCAGGTCGCAGTGGGATACACTGGATCCCCCCTTACCAAACTCCTGTAACGAACAAATGGATTCCGTTCAACACTCAAGCAAGAGAGGCCAAAACAAGTAACAAAAAATGAAACAAACGCAATTAATACATTATTCATGTTTGCATCCGTCTGTCCACCCAGTGCCAGGTATCCGTGTTGCAGTAACTCCCACTGTAATACTAAGACCAGTGCCCATATTGCTCTTACTTTTAATCCTATCTGTTCAGTGGGTACAGCAACACAATCATGTTGAAGAATCACTCGGCACGAACAAAGATCAGAAGATGACAAAAAAAAGAATGCTGGTGAGAGGCGAGATTTTTGTCCCAACTTGCTGCACTGAGCAGTGACTGGGAGGAGCAACTAGACACTATGCGTATGCACGCCTGTTGTTTTTACCTCCTGAGAACACCACGCACAGCTGGGGTGAACAGCCAAGCACTGCTTACAAGTGGTGACTCCTTGTGATGTGCAGATGTTGGAGCCTGTGATGACCACACCGACACAAATGTTAACAGAACACAAAATGCATTTCCTTACATTCATGGCTCAACAAAGCTGCTTTACGTAAATAACACCTCTGACACCGAATGTTCTTACCATGCACCACAGCTTGATAGATGCCACTGCTATACTATATGATGTGTGTGAGATCTTTTAAGTACCCTACGTGATAGAATTTGAAACATTGTGAAAAATGTACACAATGAGTAATTTGTAATGATTTATTTATCATTCGTGTAATGTATCGTATCTGGATTATGGGTGTGGCATCCTTGAGTTAAATACAGGAAAATAGTCACTTGTGTTAATACAGAAAACTATAGAAACTATAGATTTGCAGTAGAAATCAGACATAACGTTACACATAGGTCTAAATAAGTTAGACTTTTACACTCGAGTAATTTAATTTAAATCAGTCCCCAAATCAACTGCCTTAAAGACACCTTGAGTAAACACACACACACACACACAATGGGTGTATTTGATAAGAGTGTATTCAAAGCACCTCAAGAGTTTCATGAGTTTTTAGTTTAGATACTTTAGTTTCCATGCACATCCAGGAGAAACACATACTCCTCAATGTCCACACTCACGTTATTACTGATCACTAAACTGAAAAGTTTGATTTTACAGTGGAGGCCAGTGGAACTCTTCTGGTCACATCGCTTAGGGAAAACGCGTCCTGACAGTTTTTTCTCCCTTATAAGGAAAGTTGTCAGAAACTGCAGCTGACTACAGCGGTGTGTCGCTCCACTTGAACGCAGCACACGGGGAATATAATCTGTGTAACGTTTGACAGCGTTACATTAGGTAACTGTGATCATTCACTGTAAAGATGAAGAGAAGCGCTCAAAGTTTTTGGGTTTACGGCAAATTCTTCTAAGCAGGTGAGAGTCTTAAAAGTAGCCCCGGGATTAAAAAAAAACTTACCGGAAACTTCTGTCAAATAGAGAAACAATATCAGCAGATGGTATAAAAAGGTCACCATGGCTGGAAGGTGACGGAGCCGACCCTGTCGTGAAGCGTCTGTATTCCCTGTGCTGCTGTTCAGTCAGTAACTTGCGCGTCTTTCCTCATTCTCAACTTTACCAAACGCACGTTGGGTCGCAAAGCTTTGACTCACGCGTCTACCTCTCCATCCCCTCAGCGAGCAGCGAGGAGCAGCTTGGCTTGTTGGTGCTCGTCTCTAAATGGTTGTCTAACCTCTAATAAAGTCGGAAATGTTGAGAGGAAAAAAAACCCACATAGAAAGGAAGGAAACACAGCTGACAATGAGAGTGAAGTTAGTGGCAGTACAGCCACTCGACACATACTTCAAGACTTTATTGAATACGCCCTCTCATTAAAGACCTTCTTCTATTACCACAGTAACAAAGCACACAACTCTACATGGACAGTGATCAATCTGCTCAGTGACTGCATTTTAGATTTCTGCAAAGACATTTCTGTTCCACTTACCCAAAATGACTTACGCAAAGTAGTGGTCATTAAAACACCACTTAAAACGAAACGGAACGAAAAACGAAACGAAAAACCCCAGACATGCTTGGAATTTGTACATCACTGGAGCAGCAGTGGCAGAGTGAATTTCTGAACTCAGCTTAATGTGACAGTGGTATTAATTACTGTGTTTTGGATGCCTGAATGTGACATTTTTTGGCAGGATGCTTCTGCTACTTGTTGCCCTGCTTGTAGTTCACATTCAGTCGTTTTGAAATGGAACTACTGCTCTCACCATACACAGACAGTAAAAACAGTTTTATCTTGTTAAAGCCAGTTGAATAAACGCAACACATCAAGCACCACAAATACTGTAATCACCAAATACTAAGCTGTAGAGCTGTAGCAGAAGGACCCCTAGTGGTCTGTCAAGTCTAAACAGACTGACGTCGCTTCCGCCCAAGCTCTGCATCTACCTCACTTAATGTACGCGTCTGACAAGTACCTGCAACAGAAAAGCCTTTCCCATTTCCCTAAATGCATATGTGTAAACTTTCCAGCTTCTGAAACAAGAACTGAAAGAAAGAAAGAAAGAAAGAAAGAAGAAATGGAGTTTGGGAAGTGTGCGATGGTGGTGCGGATGTGTGTGAAAGAGCTTGTAGAAGCAGACAATGCTTCTTATCTCTGCACTTGTCCATTTATTGAATCTTTATCCCTGTGCCCCACTCTTATTCTCTGGCTGGTTGCTAAGTTACTGCCACCCGTGTCCAAGAATTGCTGCTAGAAGAAATGACAGAAATGCAGGAATAAGTAGAAAAGCTATAATAGTTAACTGTTGCTGGCATTAATCTCTCAGTGTGGGTGGACAGTGCAGGTAATGGACTGTAGGCAATCAAACCCCCTCCGTAGTATTGACTGATTTGGATCTATTGATTCGGTTCTTTGTTCAGACCACCCACAGATGAATGGTATTTTGGGAAGAGTGTAGCGTCAGTTGTTCTACGTAAAACGAGAGACTGGGTTAGATGGCAGCCAATTAAGACTGAACAAGAAGTGAGGAGGGGACTGGAGGAAGAAGGGGGAAGGGAGGGGGGCGGGCAGGAAGGGTCCTGACCTGTGTTACAGATCTATCTGGAGTCCTTTAAGCTTTTCACTGAGTCTGCGAATGCTGTCACAGAGAGCTAATATTAAAACGCAATTGCTCTCAGACAAAAATCAGTGCTTGGTTGGCCACAACAGGCTCCGGCTTTCTTGCCTCACCAGGCTTAACTGGTGGGTGGGAGGGTCAAGTGGGGGGATATGAGTTATTTCTTAGGTGGAGAGTTTACTGCTTTATGAAATGTGCCCTGGAGTTGCTCCCATGGGACAACGCGTATTTGTGTTGTGATGCTTTGCTATCCGATCTGCTTCCTCCTGTAGCCCCTCTGGACCTGCAGCTTACATTTTCCTCTCAGGGGGTAACAGCTCGTATGTGGAGAAAATATAGATAAATAAACTCAGGACACATGAGGAATGAGGCAACGAAGAGTGCAAGAAGGCATTTTTCTTTATTTTTAAGTACATCCCTTAATCAGAACTGCAGGAAGTGTTATGAAGTCCACTGCTTAAAAAGACGTGAGAACAGAAAACACCAAAACAAACATGGTAGTCTGCATTAGTGAGATGTGTCTAAATGGAAATGAGGTTAATGGGTAGTGGCTGAGTGCATGAGATGTCTGCACTATAGAGACAGGACAAGGATTTCTTCAATTAGATTCATGAAATCTTTCATCTGTATCTCCAACAGATTTTTTTTTTTTATCATCCATTTAAAAGGTCTGACTGCAGTAGTCACATCACACAATCGCAGAGTCTAATTTCTCCCTGCAAATCAAAGCAATCAAGTCATTAACATCTTAAAATAATTTAAATGACTGATGGCTGATTGGTGTGGGGTTGATGTGGGGCATTACTTTGCTGTGGCACTGCAATCGGTTTCAGTGTCTCATTAATGTCTGTATTTAAAGCAACAGAACGCGTCAAAGGTGGCACATAGTTTGAGATCAAACACCTATAACACCTCCTATGCATCCAGTATTACATATGTATATATAAAAATAAATATATTTATCATCATATATTTCATGTCTAATGCAGAGTTTTTTTATTCCCATTTAACTCTCCATGTTGTTTCCTGGCTTTTAATTAGGCACACACTCATTTTCCAACACACACACACACACATATTAGGGGCACAGAAACTTCCTAGCAGTCCTGCATGTGCTTTGATCAGCTAGTAACGGGGTATCATGGTAAGAATCTGTTAATTGAAAGTTGGGAGGACAGTCTGTTCCATCCAGGGTTGAGAGACTCCATGTGGCATTTCCAGTTTGAGATCATAGTCATGCCAAGCCCTGTGGTAGCACTGTGAACAAAAACGATGTACAGGTAAGAAGCAGAGTAAAGGTGGGTGGGGTCAAACACCACCTCCTTGTTGCTAGGGATGTTGCTTTACTTATTTTGTGTTGCTAGGCTGCCAATTCCCTCATGTTAAGTGGAAATGGTTCCCCCCTCTCCTCCGTCCAGGCACCCCACCACTCCCTCCCTCTCCTTCTCCTCTAAACCAAAATAACTTTAGCAACCATCTGTCACTGGGCTCACAGGTCTACTGTTGCTTAGGAACAAGTCAGACACTCGCATTCATGTATATATGCATCCTAATATGAATAAAACTTTCTATTCAGTTAAACTAACACAACCATTACAGTGAACGGAGATCACATTGATAGGTGGGGTAAGCTGCCTTCACAGCAGAATGTAAAGTTATAAGACAACAACAGGATCTTTAACGCTTCAAGCTCATAAACAATAGGCTCATTTCAAAACGTTTTTATTTGTAAACTCTGGGAAGTTTGGAAGGTTTTAACTGTAGCAGAGGACTGGCATATTGACAGCGGGAGAGTGAGTACACGCTACTTTCCATAATGACATTGCAGTGAATAACAGAAGTGAAGCCAATTAGGTTGTGTAAACCAAATCCATAGGCAAATCTGATTATTTAATCTTATTGTACTCAAAAATATTTGTTTTTCTTTTGTCTGCAATTATTAAATCAGAAAACCACCTCCAGGCTTGTGAAATGTATTTGTGCATGGCACAAATCATTGTTTGTACACGCGCTTGTCATTTGGTGACTAAAAGCTGCTTACCCAGATATCAGGAGCGTTCCAAATTGAATTTCATGGCCTTTGTTTCTAGACAAACAGCAAATTAATCTGACAGGCTGCACTGACAAGCCTTGGAAGATCATTTAAAACAGTCTGAGGCATTGTTTTTTCAACCTGTTGAAATTCATCACTGCAACTGTTTTAATCTGTGTAAGTACAAGTAAGGTGAGTTTCTTTGCAGTAAAATCACACAATCTGGAGAACAGTAGTTTTTTTATCTTCATCCAAGATATTATTATAATTTGTAATTTGGTTTTATTACCTCCTGTCAGAGATTTCAACGTTCCTCTCCTCCTTCAGGTTCTGCACAAACATCCCCAGGTAAATCTTGAACATCTATAATTCAAGAACACAGTATGATGACAAATCACATTCATTAGATCCATCTCCTGCAGCATAAACTGGTCCCTTGCTTAACTTTCAAAACAAGTATTTCCCTCCATCAATCAGTCAGATATTCATACAGTCGTCAAAAATGGACAATCTGCTGTTTTTTGTTACTCAGCTTCAGCAAAAACAAATGATGAGTTATGTGACATAGAACTAACATGATGATTATTATTTTCAGATAAGTTTCAGGTAGGAATAGACCCAACTTAAGTTAGCAGCCACGTGCAACATGTCCAAGCATCTAGCCACCATCCTTTCTCCACTGGATGGAAACACTGTTCATCACATTAACAATTCACAGGACTTAAACAAAATTCAAAACCATAAACCGGACAGAGATGAAACCATGTTATCTATTGATGTCATCTCTCTTTTTGCTTGCATTCCCACAACTGAAGCAGCTTGTTCCCATGGATTTCACCCATCCACTGGTTGAGGTACATGGATGATACCAGGGTCAAGATTAAAAGACAGGAGGTGGAAACCTTTTACAAAACACATCAACGCCGTGCACATTAACACCAAAATCACTCGAGAGGATGTCACAGACACCACTTGGCGTTCTTGGGCTGTGCGCACATTGAGGAGGACAGGAAGACCACACATACAGAGCAGTACTTACTGTTTGACTCAGCACCATCTGAAACACAAACTGGGAGTAATCAGAACCCTGCAACACCAGGCAGAGGAAAAGATTCTCACAAGAACAAACATATCAAGGAGTCACTCGAAACATGTGGACATCCTAACTGAGCTTTTTTAAAATCTAGAAGATCAAATAAGAGCAATGTTACAACTCACAGAGAAGCGAACATAAAGATGTTGTCCTTCCTTATGTTGCAGGAGTGTCTGAAAAGCTCAAACACAACATGCCTGTTCATTTCAAACCACGCAGCACACTGAGACAGAAACTTGTCCACACAAAGGACAAAACACCCAGACACAAACAGAGCAGCGCAGTAGATGGAGTTCAGTGCTGTGAGGAATGTACAGATCTGTCTATAGGAGAAACCAAACAGCAGCGCCACAAACGCACGGCTCAAGACAGAAGAGCCAGCTCATCAGGACAGGACTCAGCAGTCCACAGAGTTTATAAACCTGCTGCTCCCACCAGTCAGTCAGAGGTGAGAAAGTCCTCTGGAATTGAGGAACAGCTCCAGTTGCCATTGATAAAGCTTTTTTTGGGATAGCTATTACCTGAATGACTGAGAATCTTCACAGATATAAACTTAAATACTAACTGCAGAATCTTCACTAGCATCTTTTGTTATTTTATATTACGAGTAACTGAGTGAGACCTCAGTTACATAATCTCACCTGCATTTCTGTGTCTTTTAACTTCGCAGGTCCTGTCGTCTTGTATAAAAATTGTTATTCTAGGCTGTTAGGTAAAATATAATGAACTTAATTAAACATTATTTAAGATGAAGATCACATTATGGCAAGTTATGAATTCCTCATTACATGCAGCACGTCAATGGTGTACAACACTGACCACAAAATTATTTATATGTAAAGAAAATATAAAGATTCAAACTTCAAAAAACTTTATTAATCCCTGAGCAGTTCTCAGTTGAAACAGAATGAAAGGATAAACTATAACCAGAAAAGGACCTGAGCCTCCTCAGAAAACACAGTCAGCTCTGGGCCTTTCTCCATGGAGCAGTCGTTTGTGAACTAAGTTTATTCTCGAAGTACATGCCATTAGTATTAGTACTTAGACATAACCTGTATCTCCCTCCCCCGTATAGAGAGAGGAGTGACAGGATCCACAGATTTCTGGCTCATTCCACAGACAAGAAAACCAAAATGTTTATAAAATCCAAAAACCCAGCATCAAATCAAGTGCAACTATTACACATTAAAGTTCACAGCAAAACACAAAAACCCAATTCAAAGTGATTTAGTGAATCTGCTAATGAAAATGTGACAAGGTGAGAAAATCCAAAAAGTACAAAGATTGCACAGGCTTGATAACACCTCATCATATCACGCAGGTAGCTTAACACAAACGAGGCTTAGCAGGGCTCGGGAGTCATATCAGAGCATGGCTTGACAACACGGCTGCAGGAAGCAGAAACACGGAGAGCGAGAAAACAAAGCAATAGAAATACGGCTCATAAATTACATAACAAGTATCTTTGGTCTCTGGCTTAAACTGGACAGTAAAATCATCCTGCTGATGTAGCCGCTCAAACATGGAGATGTCTGATTTTGAGGGGGTTAATTTTACCCACTGACTAGAATAGGAGACACATTTTTTGATAGATAAATCATAGTTTATTATTTAATAATCTTCATTTTTAAATTATAGCAAAGTGGAGTAATGTTGACCTCTCTCTCAAAGCTCCAGAGGCACAGTGAGAGTTTCCTCAGCACCACCGTTAAAGTCTTAAAATATCTCTCAAAGTTCTCATAGTTTTCCAGCGCAGTTAAAGTACCCGCAACTCAAATTGATTCTATTTTACCTGAATGGACATAGAACCCATGTTGACCATTACAACATTAAAACCACCAGGTGGATTTGATGAATCCATATCAGCAAGGTTTTCAGGTATTATTGATTTGCTTATCCAACCACAGCATGACAGCTCACTGTGTAGAGCAGTGGTCTCCAAACCTCAGGGTTCACTTCTCAGTCCCAGCAGGCTACATGTCCTTAGAGAAGACTCCAAAACCACATACTAGTGCTGATGTGTACTGGCTGGCAGCTGTCCAAACAACTATTTCCCCAAGATATTGATATAGTATCAGTTATTATTATTTTTTTTAAATGAGCGAGTTAGGTGAGCTTCAGAAGGGCACGCTTCAAAATACAATATAATAAATGTCCATGAGTCATTTAGATTCCTTCCATCTCGAAAACACAAATGGGTGCTTTGAAGAAGTGTAATCAGAGGTCCAGAGTTTGAGACGTGTTTTTGCATGCTGGCTGATGATGAAACTCAGTTTCTTGCAGAAAGAAGGTTTCTGCCAGAATATCAACCTCCATCAGAGCACTCAAACCAGCACCAACCGCTGCTGCCACAGCAATGGCTACACTAGCTGTTCCAGAAAAACACTGACCTCCGCACCTCAACCTGCAACAACCAGCCAGTTTTAGGCAGCACTAGACCCGGTGCCAGCACGAGTACCAGTACAAACATGTTGTGCAGAAAGTGCTTTTTGACTGTGAGGGAGGATTACCTTTGTTCACTCTTATCAGAGACAGAATCATAAAGCAACAGATAGAGTTACAGGTCAGAAACAGACGGTTTCACAACCCGCCCAGGTAGCCCACCACTTTTTTTGGCTCACTTGGTTAGCTGGGGGAGGGGGGGATGCAGCAGAAGCTGTTGCACAAAGAGACTTTCTTAACATAGATTGACACTTTTTTTACACCGCAGATATAATATTCTTCCAAAGATGCCTCTGAAATAAATATATACCCTAAATTAAGAATTGTTATAAATTGTAGAAACAACTTCTTGAAAAGATGGGACTATTCCAGAATACCACAATATAATGATTCCTTTGTTGCGTTGTTCATTCACAAAAAACCTATGTCTTAGTAATAATTTCTTTCTTTTTCTTTCGTACACCAGATGAGCGGTGGATTGTCTTTAACCAGCTGACTACCACCATGGTGAGGAGTGGCTGTGTGGTCCACGGGGAATTCATCATCACTTTAAAACGCACCAGAGACCTGGCACAAAAGAGGCGCTGGCGACAACAAGGACTGCCTCTTATTACACCAGAGGGAAACACGTTTTGCTCGCGGTGTAAAATGACTCCTTAAGAGTCAGAGAAACGCGAGGTCGGAGTTGAAGAAACTTACTTTGTCTGGGAGTGTTGAAGTGGACGTGGCCATTACAGATTCGAGCTGTGCAATACACGTGACAGTAAATTAGGACTTAATTGTAGGTTTTGAAATTTTATTTCGCTTATTTGTATTCGAACAATCACATGACGCAAAGTTGTGCTTGGACTCCAGGTTTTGTGGCGAGACTCTTTATTCGCGCGGAAACATGAACGTATCCTTCTTCGACGTGACCCAGGACATGCTGTTTAACGGGAGTCAGAGCCTCGCCGGGACTCTGGGGACATACACCGGCAATGACACCGGCAGCGTGGTGACCGGAGACGGCGGCGGTTCCCTGGTGCTGCTGCAGGACGAGCGCAAACTCTTCGTTATGCGCGTGGTGCAAATCGCGGTGCTATGCGTGTTGTCACTCACCGTCGTGTTCGGCATATTTTTTCTCGGGTGCAACCTGATGATCAAATCAGAGAGTATGATCAACTTCCTGGTGAAGGATCGGAGACCCTCCAAGGATGTGGAGACGGTCATGATCGGGCTCAGCTAGAGCATGAAGACCAGGGAACTGTGGAGAGCTGTAGAGCGGATCCGACGTAAAGATCTGGCGTGCATTTGCAACCGCAGGTCAAGCTCTGCATCTGCATGTACTTGTCAAAGACGCTCTCTCTATGTCCTCGCGAGAAAAGATATGCAAGAAGTTCATATTTTCGTCCTAAAATGACTACAGGATCAAGTCCAGCACCAGTGTTTGCGCGTAAAGTGTGTGCGTAAATCTCACATGGGCCGATCTGTTGAATATACCGAGTTAAATTTATCATTGCCAACTTGAACAAAGTGTCAGAACTGTTTACAAAATGTTACCTCATTTTTTGTTTATTCTTCATTCTTCTTTTTGTAAAGTTGAAAAAAAAAACTATCCGTGAATGTTTTACGCATGACTATGAATTCTTATGCCACTGTGCTATGCGGACGTGTTGGATATGTGGGTATTCTCTATGCGAAATCTCTTTTTGGTCTCGTTTGGTAAATCCTGAAAACTTGCACGTTTTTCAACGAACTCCTTCACAGCTTTATTGGGTGATTCTGGTCGTGTTTGGCATGCTCGCTAGTTGATCTCTGAAGTGATTCTGGAGCCGTTTTGCACTTTTGAAATTACTGATGCTGCATGAGTTGTTTTGTACCAACATGTTTGCAAATAAAACATTGAAATGCCAATATTATTATTCGTCATCTGTGAATGAACACGATAGAATGACTGAATACCTTCTGATAAAATAATAATTATAATGTTTGCAAGAAGATTTCCAAAATGTGCTTTTTATTTCTTTCAATTCAGTCAATGTTTGTTTTTTTTTTTGTTTTTCTTTTTAACTTAAACTCTAATGAAATCAGCCATATAGAATGTTCCCTGATTCATCTCACATCTAATCATATCTTAAAATTACAAAAATCCAAATATGACATATTGTTTAATACAATGATGCATAGTTAAAGTGATATAATTTATATGAATTAACAAATGCTAAAGAAATGAGTGAAAATTTTATTTTATGCAGTGTTAGATAAAAACTAGATCTGTAGGCGTAAGATTACGCGATAAAACCATAATTAATAAGGCTCACTGATCATTTCAGCCCATGTTACACATTGAGAGTTTAACAATGATATCCAGAGAACTTCATGTTCTTTTTGGTCCATGAGAAAGTTTGTCAACTAAAGCTTAAAAAGACATTAATGATTTGCTACTCTTCTCTTTCTCAAGAAAAAAAAACTTTTCCCAACCCACAACCTCAGTGAGATTCTAGACATCAGGTGTCGGCTTTCCATTGTAACCAGTATTTTAGATCAATTTCTTTCCTGTCTCTTCCCACAATTCGTTCTCTCTCTCTCATGTGCCCCACCTCAGCAACCAGTGTTCTCATTAATATTTTAGTACTTGTTGGGAGAGCTGGGTTGGATGAATCCTTACAAACACACCCATGCATTCACACTTGTGCCCATTCACCATGCACACATGATGGGTAACAGACCAGGAAATTCTAACATGCTAACAACAGAAGCGTCTCTGAAAAACCATCTGGATAAATAAAGGTAATTGGATAATTAGACTACTAACTTGGAACAACTATATATTTCTGAAAATTTATTTGAAATATAGAATATTTCAAAGCACAAGTACAGAACAGTCAATATAGAAGCATCGATTATTATTTATCCTTGTAGATATCAATACATGTAGGAACAGTTTAATATTTTCTTATGTAGCTAGACACTATGTGATAAATACGTTGTATGAATGATCAATAATTTTATTCTCATATCTAATCTCTACCAGATTTTATAAAAATATTTGGCCACAATTAACACAATAGCATATTAATGAGCTATTAAAGCAATATATAAAATAGCTTTCAGAAAGACTAACCCTCTCTTCCAAACTCTGTAATGTAATACTGGTAATAAAAAATACAATACATAAAGAAAATTGTTCTGGTGTTGTAACTGTGGACCAGCGAATGCATTTCGTGAAACATAAAAAGCATGCATGCTATTTTTGGAGAGAAATAACTGTTCTGCACTCGACTTGTTAGAGTGAAACTCAGTTTGAAAAGATGTTATGCAGTCATTGCCACGACAGATTCTTCACTTGGTGTGCACGGAGGGTGAGCTGTGAATGATATGAAGGCTCCACTGAAGGGTGGAAGGATGGGAGTCCATACTACTTAAGTGGAAATGTCCGAATGTAAGAGTGGGAATGTCAACTTCTGTGCAAAAACCAGAAAAATACCCATAACAATATTGACAAGTGTGAACATGGCTTCATTTGACTTAGAAGAATAATCTACAGCCAGAACACTCTGCATAATTAGTATGTGAAGATTTGGTAGGATTCATTTATTTTGTGTCGTCAGTAGCCAAGTACATGGCTGCTGAAGAGAAACATTTTAGCTCTTTGTTGTTATTCTCAATGTTTGTACTATCCTAGAAGAGACACAAAAGACCAGCAGCAAATCCTTTGTATGTGCTACCACACTTGGCGAATGTAGCTGATTCTGATTATACATTGATGAGCTACAGCAGTAAATGCACTTGTTGACAGAAGACATTACTTAATGCATCATTCTGTAGCTGCATGAGGGGCAGTGTGGTCACTGACCGAGTTGATGCTTACCCGACAGGAGGCTCAGGAGACAGAGCAGTCGATTGCCAATTGGAAGATTGGTGGTTCGATTCCCTGCTTCCTTCAGTCATATGTTGAAGAGTTCTTGGGCAAGACACTAAACCCAAAGTTGCCTCCGGTGTGTCTAGCAGCTCTGTCATTGGTGTGTGAGTGTGTGTGTGCTTGTGTGTGTGAATGGGTGAATGACAAGCAGTGTAAAGTGCTTTGTGGACCAGTCTAGGTAGAAAAGCGCTATATAAGTGGCCCTCCACTGCAAAGGTAAGGAGAGGCCACAATGCATCTCACCAGGCAGGAAGGTGCCCTGACATCCTTTAGCAGGGATGGTTCAATTACCATACGGGCTGTGGACAAAGGAAGATGCATTGGCGTCATAATCACTGCAAATTACCTATAAAGTAATCTTGCTTTTGGTGAATCAGCACATACAAAGAGACTCCACCAGAAACTAAAAAAAAGGATACTAACAAAACCATTGTATCCTTTGTTATCATGCCTCACTTTACCAGCATCCCCACCTCTGACACCTTAATAGCCATTAGGAGACGACTGGAAGAATGCAGCACCCTCACCGCTAGAGGAGGAAGGCTGGATTGTCCAGTCATCACTGGTTACAATGGCAGACAAGACATAGAAAGTTACAGGAAACCCCCACACAGGAGTTATTACTAGAGTCTGAACCATATAGTGGAAAAAACCCCCACCTCTAGTGAAGCCAAAAAAGGAAGACAGGCTTCAGCTCTCAGGTTCTGTGGATACCCCAAGTGGGCCTTCAACAAGGCATAATTCAAGTCCAGAGAGATAATGAGGGCCATGGCAAACTGCAGAATCAGGTTATTCCTTACATGGCTGGTGTGTCCAGGAAGCTAAAAAGGATTTTTAGAAAACATCATATACCTGTCTACAAACACACTGAGACAGAGACTCGTCCATCACAAAGACCAGACACAGAAACTGAAGCATTAAGGAGTGCTTTGAGCATTGGAGACAGCAAACAAGAGGATGGCTCAGTACAGAAGGAGCAACATCTCAAGCCCAGGATCATCATTTATTTGAGGAGAATGATGTACACGTGTTGATCGGAGAAGACATGTGGTTGGAGAGAGGGGTGCATTTACAACTAAACCCCCCTCCACTCAACAGAGGTGGAGGCCTTAGTTATATCCTCTCCTTATTTATCATGCCGCGCTTTTGTCCATCCTCAGAAAAATCAGGCCCAATTCACACATCCGCCAAGTTGGCAACACTTAGCAACTCGCTTTATGTGGGTAGGAGCAGTTTTCAGAGGTGTGACTATTATATCTATAATATATACCCACACCCTCCCTTTTTTATTGTTTCACTATACAAGGTAGGTGTGAAGTGAAAATAAGCTGATCCCCAATCAACTTTTCTCAGACTGGAGGTTAGTAGTGAAATGTTATGGTGTGGTGATAACTTATTATTATCATGTTATCATCGATGATAATAATAATGTCTGAGAATATTATATATAATAACCAATGCCCTACTGACATGGCTACCATTGTGTCAAACTAAACCTCTGTAGATGATCCACAACGTACCAGTGCATCTCATTTTTTTATCAACCAAAAAGCACAGACATGACACCACTGTACCTAACTCTGCACCGGCCTCCACTGACTATCCGCTTCACATTCAAAACTCTGCCACTGAAAGAGCGGTTAACTCATTAGCAGCTTCCAATCCGAGCACTTGAATCCAGATCTAGTCCCTATCACCCACTGCACTCTGCCAACAAAAGGCATCTAGTGGTTCCTACACCACACAAAAATATTCAGCTGCTTAACTTCTTACTCCCATGTCAAATTCTCCCCTTGTCTCATTAAACTCATGGATTTTTTTTTTTGCTTCAAATGCAAATAGATTAAATATTGTGGCTAACAACAACAAACATGTCAAAAAAGGAGAATGTTTCAATAAAATTCCCTTCAGTAATTTAGAAATGCTGTGTACGACACCATTGCACCTTTTCTTTATTAAATAATAATCTTTTATTTTTATTTATCATCGATCACTTTTACAACAATATCTGGCTTCTGCATTTGACTCATACCACTTGGGAATGAGTGTGTGGGGGATGGGCTGGGATTTGATCCTGACGCTCATCCCATTGAGCTAGCGGGGCTCCAAACAACACAAGTAAGAGGATGCACTCAATAGTTCACTTTCTTCCACAGAAATGTCTTCTCTCTAGGTTCGGATACATGCCTATTCAAATTACTCACCATCTTGGCTGAGATCAGCTTAGCCAAGAAGTTCTAACTTTCTCACTTCTGAGGCACTATAACTCGCCCACTACCACCGAACATATGCTAAAGAGTTCCATCCATGTGTCTGCATTCTTTTATGGATTCATTAATAACGTAACGTGGCAGTGACCGTGCAGGAAATATACTGTTGTATATTAACATGTTACACTTTCACCTCAGTCAACATGTGCAGTTTTGGTGTGTTATGGTTCAAGCTCATATTCCATAAAGCTACTGCGCATTAGCTTGTCAAGAAGCGTCACTACTGACCTTTTACTACAGAGACCTCACAGAAAATAATGAACTGTGTGCAGGCCATGAAATCATGACAGAAATAATGGTGATTAAACCAGCAGTGGCATTCAGCACTTCCCAGAATCTGCATTTCCTTGAATCTTGGCTTTGAGTGAAACTACCCCATATATCATAAGAAAAGTTTGATAAAATATATATTTGAGCATAGGTGACACTGAAGATTTTAATTCCCTCAGCATCTTTAATTAGAGGGCGAGATGCACGAAAGATCGATTTCTATTCTGCTGCAGGTCCCAGAAGGATAAAATGGCATTTCTAGGACAGGTCCAGTCTGTTTCTGGTAGGAAGTGTTATATTCAAAGAATGAAGCAATAACAATACATGCAATGAAGCTGTGGGACGGAAACAGTATCTCACACATGCGAAGTAAGCATTCTATTTGATGCATACCTGCACACAAAAAACAGAGATAGATATATAGATAGATAGATGGATAGATAGACAGACAGATAGATAGATAGATAGATGGATAGATGGATAGATAGATAGATGGATAGATGGATAGATGGATAGATGGATAGATA
>JAUMTR010000026.1:7013514-7093608 GCA_032270685.1 Microctenopoma stevenorrisi
TAGATGGATAGATGGATAGATAGATAGATGGATAGATGGATAGATGGATAGATGGATAGATAGATAGATAGATAGATAGATAGATAGATAGATGGATATATAGATGGATAGATAGATGGATAGATAGATGGATAGATGGATAGATGGATAGATGGATAGATGGATAGATGGATAGATAGATAGATGGATAGATAGATAGATGGACAGACGGATAGACGGATAGACGGATAGACGGATAGACGGATAGATGGATAGATGGATAGATAGATAGATCCTCCTCCTATTGACCTGCACCCATTAAAAATGGGTTTTTCTAAGTGCTGTAAACACAAAGGCATCAACACACAAATCCACACAAACTGACAAACTTACACACGCTTTTTTTCCACATCACCTCAGGCAAATTGGACCACATCCTTTCCAGAAGGGATTGAATAGTCCCCACATGGAAACTCATGAAATTTTAAATAAATCTATTATGTGCAGACAAATGAACAACAAGCAACAACATTGCCTACTTTTTTTCCATTACCAACAATACAAAGAAGTTGAAAAGTTGGCGATTACACACATTTCTGCAAACTCACACACACTCACACACACAAACTCATAAGCACTTAACTCAATTAACACATTTCAGACCATCCACAAAATGATACACTCACATCATTTCACACTTACAAATATGTTTCTCCTCAGCATGAATGCAGGCATCATTTGCCTGCGCGAAAGTTGTTGATTTCACAATAACACAGAGTTGTCAGCCAGGAGCCTAAGGCGTTCTTTTGGTTTTCAGGTGATGTGTCATTGTGCTTTTTTTACCTGCCTAGTTCTGAACTTCACCTGTCACCATGTCAGTGTGGGCTCACTCCAATAATTCTGTCCTTTCCTCTGCTGATGCTTTTATCTGTCTCCTTTCTCAGACACCACAGACCAGCAATGACACAGAATCCACACAAACACATTCTGCTGTAGAGGAAAAATAGGACATCATAACAACAAGAAGGCGACTGTGATAATGGGTTTTGGTTTAAAAGGAAATTGTGAAACGTGTCTCTGGGATGTAAAACGAAGAAAAATTGGTCGGTGAAAATGAGAAAAAATAAAGACTTGTTAGTTAAAATAAATTAATTTGTCCCTTTGTCCTACAGTTCTTCAGAAATGTGGCAATTTTATAGCTTGCATTAAAAGCACAATATTAATAACAACCATAATCTCAAAGCAGTTTATACTTAAAAGGGTAGGACTTTTACTTTAATCTCAGTCTATTGTGTATTGAGTCACTACAGAAAAATATGCAAAATAATACTTAAAAGTACAAGTTCTAAGGTTTCGTTCTCACATGTGTTACTTTGTGCAAAGAGCTTAGGCGCATTCAGAAGGAACAGATGTCTACACTGAAAAGAAACAAACAGAGAGAAAATTAGTGGCAGTGTTATAGGGGGGAGGGGCAGAGGTGGGCTCTCAGTCTGTTTCTGCTCTGCTGCCTTTGTATGCTGAGAGAAAAAGTAGCGCAACAGGTACATAACTCTGTGAAGCTTTGTTATTGGGAGAGACGTGCTCTTTCCCCTGTGCCCAGCGTCTTGTTGTGGAAATGGTAAAACTATTCTAAATTAAAGAATCTAATAAGCCTCTAACTCCAAGGACAGTTGGAACATATTACCACTAAGACTCATTGTCTGTACAGGCCTTTGGCCGTTTGGTGAAATCTAATTTTCACCAGGGATGGCGATGCACTAAACCATCTTTAATCTCAATGTCTGGATTTATCCAAAGATCATGTCCAGGTCAGTCCTGTATCGGGGTATACACACACACACACACACACACACACACAGATTCTGTCAGAGTGAGGATACAGCTTGACACTTGGGATGTCAGCAGAAGGGAGCACAACTAGAGTGAGGCAGCTGAGACACAATGACAGCAGCTTGGCTGCAATACATGGAGATGATCATCATGGGACTAATCAAGTCCACAATAAACAAAAAGCAAACATCCAAAACAATGGGAGCTCATTCTATTTAAGCTGAATGGCATTATTATGCTCTTTACTAATGGCCGTGGCCTCTCGGGGGAGAAGTAGGTGTCTCATCCCATTGATTTCCACTGAAAATCACTTATATTGTTTATAAACCGGTGCACGGTTCTGCAGCATCATTACAAATGTTTCTTCTCGCTTTCAAAACATTTCCTCCAACCATTTTCTTTTAAATGACCTGAATGCACGGTAATTGGTGTGTGTGGCTAACTAGTTTACCATGTATTAATAAACCTCGAATGTGCACAGAGATGTGTTAATTGGTTGGTGGTAAGCATTATACAAAGCTTTCCCACGACTGGGAGAGGAGGTGGGCACTCTGTCAGTCAGCCCTGCTCCTCGGGGAGAAGAGCCGAAAAGAGCGATATATACAAAGCCTTATCTCACAGTGCTTTGCTGGCTCTCCTTCTGCCTCGTCCAGACATGTCAAACAGTGGACCGCCGTGACCTCTTGTTGTCTCTAGATATTATCACTTTATAACACTTCTGTTTTAAATGAGGGAAGATTGCCTGTGAGAATTGTACAAAATGCTCTACGTCCCTAAAGGTGCAGAGAGGCCTGATGAGAAATCGCGTTGCCTTTGTGGCTGTGTGATTGTCTGGCTATTTGTCCTTAACAGTGTTTTACTAATGACCTGCTACAGACAAAGTTTTCACAAACTCGCAAACATAAATCAGGCAGCTAGATGTGAGAGGTCAATAATAAAAACATCACATTCTCCGGGCTGTGAGCAGCGAGAGGAAGAGGATGGTATTAGGTCTTAAAATGATCACACTCTTCACTTATCTAAATAAACCTTAGCACCCCCCACACACACGAGCACACATCCACATGTTAGATGTGGATCCACACAGCTACCACTACATAAGGGCTGCAGGGTGGTGTTGCCATAGGAACCAGGAAAGGTAATGGCCATCTTCTTGAACTGATGCCGCAGGGGATGAGGGGCAAAAGAGAGGTGTGTGTGTGCGTGTATATGAGCGAGGGGGGCTGAAAGTGAGTCAGACTTATGAACTAATGGTAAGAGCTTTAACTTCTAATCTGTCATCTGACTGTCTCCATCACAGCCACCAACTCAGTCGAGGCTAATGGCAAAATGTTTGGAAGAATGCATTCAGTAAAAGGCAACAGTGACGCTGTGTTATTTCTTTTTAATGTTGTCAGCAGAATGTAGTTAGCGCTGTTTGCTTTGATGCAGATAAAGATTTGCCGTGTGTCTCAGTGCATGACCTTCCCTCACCACCCCTGGGGTATGAATAAATGATCCCCTAGTGGAATGAGCTAACCCTGTAATCAACATTGATGACCATTCCTCTGTGAGCAAGTGTGTGTGTGTGTGTAAGACAGAACGAGAGTTTGTGTGTGTGTGCGTGTGTGTGTGCGCGTGTGTGCATGAATGATTAAATATTACTGAACCATCAGAAGTACAAATAATTTAATCATACCTGAACAGTTCAGTGCCAGTAGAAAGTAATTTAAGTGATAGGAAGCGGCAGCATCTCATTCATATTTGACCTATATCATCTATGCATATGTGCTCCATGAAATCTTCTAATATCTAGAGATATCCCACGGGTCCTATGTATTTATGTAAAGGATCCATCACAAGGAGGACTCGGGAAAATGGAATGAATCAACATTAAAGGCCAATAAATTGTATCAATATAAATCTTGTATCACACAATAGAAAACATTTGTTAACATGTCAAACAAAAATGTGCAAATAGCTCATTATGTTGCTATTTTTTATTTGCCTATACTCATATATAGACGAATATGGAATTCTTCAAAATACACAAATGACAATATTATTCCAATAAAAGACTGCTCATTCTGCTTGAAGGTGTTAACATTGTCTTAGCTTCATTACACTGTTCACACTGAGACATGGATTTTGCATTTACACAATACTTTTTTCTCTCTCTTCTTCTTGTTACTATAAAAAAACTAAAATTGTTTTCCCATCAGAAGTGATGCGAGGTGTGTGGGCTGCGCCGAATAACAGGATGAGAATTACTGTATCTTGAGGCCATTTTGCCAATTAGTTTATTAGCTTCCTCGTTTCTCACATAGTTGGTCATTACCTGCTGTTGTGGTTTTTTCCTATCTCCCACTTTCCTCCTCCTCCTCTTTCAGCGCTTGATGCTTCCCTTTGTGTCACTTTGCCCACACGATGACAGAGGTCTTTTAAAAATAGAGACGATTCTACCCAGATTACAGCGTTTTAATTACAGAGCTAGCAATTCGATGGGGGTGTAAAGGCCCCTTCCACTGACAGGGAGTAGGGAGGGTTGAGGAGGGATGGAGAGTTGGAAGGTGGTACAGTGAATGTAAACTGTGTGCTAATTAGTGTCGTCTGTCATAGTGAAGATCTCAGACTCTAACCATGTATTACACGTGCATTGTTGGTTGTATCACATGCTGAGCTCCTAATAAATGCATACCTGTGTTCACATCACAGTCATTTTAAATATGAATGCTAACAAATCAGCTGTGGGGAGACACGTTGGCACGCAGAATAACTGGAGAGATGACGCGTCATCTCTGTCAATATAAAAACATATGAACAAATAAATGCCTTGTGTTCATTTACATTTTATTTCTGTAAGAGGTATGAACATCCAAATGCATTATGTGTACCTCTTTTAGAGGACTTGTTGTTTACACACAGTTGTAAAACACAGTGTACACTTCAACTTATTTTCAGCTGCAATTACAAGAATCTGTTCTAAATACAAAAGTAGAAATCAAATGTCCACTTTCTGTATACAAGATTCTTTCTTCAGTGTAAGTGTGTTTTTATCTTTCGGCTGGTAATTAAGGAGATTGTCTATGTTATCACCGCTTGTTATGCCCTTGCTGTTTGGCAGTATATAAATATTTAATCATGTAAGTGAGCCGCCTTACAGTAAGAAAACACTGTCTGCATTTGTGTTCACGCGGTGAGATAGTAAAAGAAACATGTTTCAGTGTCTGAGCACTAAATTTTAGAGAGGAAGAAAGAACAAAGTAATGCACTTATGCCAGACTAAAGACTGTATTCACTAATTTTCTGTGTGTGTAGGCCACGTACACTGTTGTTTTACTTCATTTTATAATGGTAATGGAAAGGCTTAAACAGAATAATTCAAAGAACTAAGAAACAAAATGTTTGATTGGTATTTTGTGCCATTCCTAGCCATGAAAAACTCTTAATATGCATTATATGGGAGAAGAGCACTGTCATGTTTTATATACACACAGGTGGACACTGTACATGTAGGAATGTGGACAATGGTGGGAGGTCGTCATTCGTCTCCATCATTTGGGCATCAGACATGTAATTTAATAGAAAAACAAACTGTGCATAGACATATAAATGAGTTCAACATGATCAACCGTACTGATTTTATATACACAATAATCAGCAATTAGTTGTTGACTCATTCATTTTGTTAAATTAAATCTTCCTCAGTTCAGACTGTTAATATTTACCGTAGCTAGCTAGGTTTTCTTTTAAATGAAACTGTAATTTATTTTTACTGTGACATTTAAGAGATTTATTTTCCATTTGATCAGAGTCATAAAAACTAATTATATCCAGTGTGATTCACTGTTGTAGAAATAATGAAGTACAGAAAGGGTGGATACCTCTATAGGCTTAGTTCTGAGTTACCAGCTGCTCTTCTTTTCTCTTCCAATGTTAGTTTAATTACACAAACAGCCTGCATTGCATACTATAGGTCGACGTTGTGGTCACAGAATGTGTGTGTGTGTTTGTGTGTTATTAATCCATTCATTGTACTGTTTTTGGCACCTTGGCAACCTGCTCCTGTGTGTCGCTGAACACAGCGGGTTAGAATTACATGCTAAATAAATAATATAATAATAAACAATAACCCGAAGCTTTCACATATGGCATGGATGGAAGGTATTTATCCTCACATTCAACTGTATGATCCATACGCTTCTCAGGTAAGTGGGAATTTTGCAGTTCAGTGTCTTCTGCGGTTGTTTGACTGTGAGCTAAAGCGCTTCCTCTTAGCAACAACTAACCTACTGTTCTTTGAGATTAGTTGTCACTTCTCTGCAGTCTTACTGTATAAAACAAGAACTTACAGTGTTAGTGAAGAGTGATGTTTTTAATATTGTTTGAGTGAGATAATCTTTGGGTTTCTGTAGCTCCCCCCATATAAAAATGGACTGCATTTCATTTTCATTTCACTGTTAGAGAGCCTCATTATAGTCCCATATCTCCTCCTCAGGCTCCTCAGCAACCCACCACTATCCTGCAGCAACTCCCAGCGACCGCTATGCCTCCTTCTATTAGGGCTGGTGGTGGTCACGTCAAGCAGGGTATAGCAAACTGTCACCACACACAAGCGAAATCTTACAGTTATTTCTTGCCTGTCTGTCACATCACCTGCTTACTAGCAAGCGCTCAGATATATTATTTATAGTCTCATTCTTGAGCTTGGACAATTGCATGAAAAGTTTGCGTTGTGAGAGTGTGTGTGTGTAAAATTCATGCTCGGATGCTGGTGCAGGTTTTACTCAGCCCTGCGTATACCTAAAAGTTACTTCCAATGTGCCAAGGTTAAAGGTCTCCCAGCAGCTTGTTTTGGTAAATACAATGAACTCCTAAGTTGTCATATTATTTTACCATGCATACGGGTTCATAAAGGTTATGGAACAATACTGTATTTTAACATAAATTGCACATACCTCTGACTTAAATCATATTTGCTATGCTTTGGCTGGAAAACAAAATTAATAACTTATCACTGATCATCTGGCACATAGTTTTTAGACGAGTCTTTAAATGAAAGTGAAGTCAATCTGACTTTCCTAAACCTTAGCAGAAAGCATATTTATACAGCCGAAAAAAGAGTTAGATAACTTACTGAGGTGAGTCAGAGACAGAGAAACAGTGAGTGACGAGGAGGTGAGAAAATTGGGCTTGGCACATCACATTCACCACCTGAATTTGACACAATGTGGGTTAATCACCTAGTCACCCCGAGGGAATGGAGCAGAACGACATGACAAGCCACAGAAAATCCTGAATACATTTGTATGTGTGTAATATTCTTAAAACACAGACCTTGTAGAGCTGCTGATGATTCAGAATGCCCAGATGCACCAGGTCATCATGAACAACATGACCGTTTCAGCTCTGAAGATGTTTGCACACTGCCCCGTGGCAGGCGATGAGGTGGGTGGCAGACGATGCCTTGGTCCTTTGATGAGACGAAACTTGAAGTGGTTTTGGATTTTAATGACTTCTGTCATCACCTGTAAGAAGAAACTTAGTTTCAGTATGTTTTTCTTATGATGTTATATTAAACATGTTGCAGGGAATGAGGTGCTGTTTGCTGTTAAATACATATTTCACATTTCTGGAATGAAAGAGGACATTTTTAAATCAGGAAACAAACTGACCTATAATTATTATATGTTTTCCTTCAACATGATTTTGCAGTGATACCAAACTAAACCTTAACTAATGAAATATTCTGTAATGGTCTTAGTCTTTCACCGAGGACTGAATTGAGAGACTGTTTTTGTCACCGACAGGCTCCCAGAGCTGTGTTTATAATTCAAGACAATGAGGCTCACCCAGAGGTACATCACCACTATTATGAGCCTGCCCCACACCTGTCCTATCCTCCGTGGGTTCTGCCTCAGGCCACACTCCACCAAGAAGACTGTAACAAACCCAGCTCTGCTCCAACACACGGAGACGGGTGATCAGACCTACCTATATGCCTATATGTATACATTTCAGATGACAACTCATTACTGCTGGTGCAGAAGCGCAACTGTCCGATAGAATAAGAAGTCAAAAGACAAAGGCACATTATTGGTAAATCCTCAGATTTACGTAAGATGCAGTTTGGATAATATCATTTCTTGCTGGCACTTAGAGTTTCATATGTGGTACCTTTACCAATCAGCTACAGCATTTACACCATCTGGTGGTGGACAGAGTCAGCATGCAGCATTACACTAAAACTGATGACATTCTGGGCAATCGTGACGCTGCGATACACTCAAAAAGTGTGAGGGCAAAGTCAAAACAAGACTGAAAACTTCTGGTGATTCCACTACTCGACTGACTTGATGCTCTGAACTTTGTGCCAGTTGATATTTTTCATGATCTCTGTAATATTGTGAAAAGATTTGGGGATGCTAGGACAATCTCAGTGCAAAAGCATCTGCAGGACTTTACTTTAAAAAAAGTCTCTAACTGTGCTATAATCACCTAACTATAATTCTCTCTGGGCTCATTAATACCTGTGAGATAGAATTAATCCGGGACACGTACAGCAACACATTAATGAATATTTCTGAATGTTGTGTGTGATGAGGCCTGCTGTAACTCCCCCTCCTCTCCCACTCAGCACCTCAGGGACGCTGGAAGCTCATAGCTCTCCTGCAGCAGGTAAATCCAACAACACATCAACAGTCAGCACACAGTCTGCTCCTGTGATGCCCCGGGGGTCTTCAGCACAGCGTGACGAGAAGGATACTGATTGACTCAGATGCTTTAGATCCGTCAAACGTTGATCTATCTTTTGTGTTTTTGAGAGAACAATAACGCTGCTGAAACAGAAGCGTTTTCTGTTCATTTACAACCAACACATTTTTTTTTTTTTTTTTGCTGTTTATGCAAACCTGCATTTCTCAAATGATCCAGTAGGGAGTAGCAACAGGTGTTAAGTAGCACGACACACGGGCAAAATGTATCGCTGTGCTGACAAGAATTCACAGTGACTCTGCATGCTTTAGCGCTGATGCAGGCTGCTGTCGCTGGGATCAGCATAGCAAGACTGTGACTCCACTTCTTCGATGTAGCACTGTGTGACCTTGTCTTAAAATACACCGCGATGGGAAGGATAAGAGGGTGATAAGGGGACAGACACTACTCCGTCTCTGCAGGGGATGACTTGCAAAAAGCACAGAAAGTTTTTATTTAAATTGTGGGATTCATCTGTTAGACTGAATATTTTGTATATTTCTAACATAATAATTAGAGCTCAGGCATTTTTGTCTTTTCTATTACAGGTTCAAACTCTGTAAATGTGAAAGACGTTTGTACAGTTTAGGACACAGTTCATAAAGTTGTCATAAACTTGTTTGCACTTGTGGATAGATGGAGTTTGCGAAATGCGAGGAAACAGTGAGCAGCAGCTGAGGCGTAGGAAAGAATTTCTTAATCAGTTTAATGGATTTGTCTGTGACAACCCCACATCATGTCATTCAAACATTCCTTGGCAACCGCTGAAAATAGTTTCTGGGTCTAAAAGTTCCTTTGGAGTTTTGAACTTAATTGTACCGCAACAATGTAGGGTGGGGAGCATTTTAGCAGTAGCGTGGCATGGATTACAACTTCAAAGATAGAGAGTGAAGGCAGCACACCCAGATCTCTGATAAATCACTAGGATTAAGAGCTCAGAGGAAAAGAACGTGCAGGCACGCCTGAGTCTCCACTGTCTCTACGGTAATGCCAATGTTTACCCAGCTATTAATATCAAACGAGCACACACTGCCTGTCACAGATAGACAAGTGAGACTGACAACAAGGAGGGAGGCAGAGCAGGTCGGAAGGGGTTAAAGAGACAAATACATTCAGAAGAGGCATGAGATTTCTTTTGGAACAGCCAGCTAACGCCAACATTAACTATTGATGAGCTCAACTGAGTAAACACGTAGAGAGGAATATGAAAGGGAGGCGAAGCAGTGCATCCATCACAGCTCTGCACAGTAACAAAAGTGCGTCCTGAGAACAAACACAGGATGTGGAACATGAAAGATACATGAGGGATGTAAAGTGGGCACTCTGTCGGTTTGTATCTGAATTATGGGAGACAGATACGGTTATTTATAGCTGCTGTGTTTACAGAAAACAGAAAACACCATCACCGACGAGTGACAAAGATTTTATTTGTAAAAAATCTAAACATCTAGAACAATCATTTTAACATCTCAACACACATTTGAAATGCATTTGAACCACTAGGCATTCTCAGCTGTTACAGTATCAGTTCCTCTATCAGGTTTAAATATGAGCTGCCACTCGGCTAACAAGGTCAGTTAATGCTCAGGTAACCGTAACAATACAAGTTATTAGAATCTATGGTGTCAGCCAGCACGCACACACACACACACACACACACACTGATGTACTGCTGAGCCACGACGTGTGATCACACCAGAACATTCTGCACTCTGAAGGTCTGGAGATTAACCGTGTTCCTCACCGTTCTTCTCTTCCTCTCACTTTCTCTTCCTGTTCACATCCGTCTTTACAGTTTGAGACGGGCCCCCGTCCTTCGCACAACATTTTCAGTCTGTCACTTTCTGCATCACTGCATGCTTCCACAAACTAAAGCATGAGTCACGTAGCCTCGAAAACACTACGACTGAACATGTTTACACTTGAGTGACACCCTATGCAGCACTGTTGAGGTGTGTGAACGCATGCAACAGCTGGTTCAGAGTGAGGGAGGCTAGCTGGCCAGCACAGGCACACATTAACACACGGCACAGCTGAAAACACATCGCCTGCCTCTTTGTCACAATGTTTTCACATAACAATTCCTAAACCCACTGACCAGCAAATGCCAACATTGACAAGTGTGACATTTAACTGGTGCTGTGCTAAAGATCTACGGTCTTTATGGTTGTCTTGGAGATAAATCTATTTACATCTTGTCATGCTCTTACGCGACACAATCTCTGATCAATAACTTTACTTTTCCATCTGCCGTCCTTCTCATCCCATTGTTCTCTTTTTTCACCCCCTCTGGGCCTCCTGTGACATGGAGCGACCCAAGGATTTGGGAACTTTGGCGAACTCCATGAGGGTCGGTTTGAGAGGGGGGAGGTCTCTGGTGATTTCGACCACAGTCTTCTTGCTGGGACAGACCCCGTCTGGAGTGGGGAAGGGCTGCAGGTCGTCCTCACAGTGTGGGGCTCCACGTCCAAGCCTTACTCCCAGCTCTGCGGGGGTGAAGATGGGCAAGGGGAGGGTCATTCTCTTTGGCAGCAGCTGATGCTCCCTGACCCCTCTTTCCACAGTGCCAACTCTGAAGACCCCAGAGGGGCAGGTCTGCATCAGTGAACGGGCCTGCCACTGCCGGGACATAGTCTCCCTACGAGAGTCGTCGTTCATTTTCATCGTCTGTCTGTGGGCATCAGAGAAAAGTTTCAATTACAAACTGTGAGTACAGTTCTAACAACAGACCAGCAAGCAGCATCTCAGGTAAATCACAGCCAGGATGTGGGAACAGAAAGCCATTTTCTTTGACTAAGTGATAACACATTAGTCTGTCAGCTCTCACCTGTCCTGAGGATGAGTCTTGAGGCTGATGTTTTGCCAGTCAGCACTGTAGCTCTCCCTCTGAGCCTTGTTCTCCTCCCGTATGCTACAGCTCAGTTCAGCTCCCACAACCACACTATTATGTTTCTTCATGACGGTACAGATTGGCATCTTGAGTGCTGTAGGAAGATCTGTCTCAGATTTGCTGTTCACTGTGGGTCCTGTTGAGCAGCCCCAAGATCTGGTCTTCTGTCTGAGATGCAGATCTGTGGCCAAGAAAACGGTGATGCTTCGGCTAGCTTTCTCTTCTGGCTCCCACTATCACTCTGGCTCTTTGTGCTGTCTACGTCTGGGATCGGGTCTCTCAGTTACTTTTATAGTTGTGCGAGTGCTATTCCTGATCCATGTTGTCACTCTACAATCACTGTGCTGTGACATTCAACACCGAGTACTCCATGTCTCATTCCCTGTAAGCTGGAAGCCACTCTGAGGAGGGGTTAAGGGTAATTGAGCTGAAAATCCCCTGATTCTCAAATTGTACGTCCAGTCACCTCCGTATACACTGAGCTAAACACTTTCCACTACAGCTGTGAACACAGTGTTGTGGAGAGGAAGGTATCATGGAGACACTGTGTGGAGATGGTACACACATCAGACACACACATCAGACACACAACTGATTTTTTATTCACAACACAATTCGGAAGGAGTTAGACAACAGCTTGTGACAACATCAAACCCTCTCATTAAATTCCATAACAGTACACTGTTATGGAAAACACTGCCTCCTAGTACCAGCGAGAGCTCCACCACTCTGTTCCCCAGTGATTCATAACCTCAGTGATGGAGCGCCATGAAAGCCATAATCAACTCAGGTTACAAACTGTGAAACTCGCACACTCGCACAGACGCGCACAGAACATTCACCTCTGACAGTTATCTGCTGGTATGATATTGCAACCAGTCCCTGTCTCTGACTCATCCATCCACATCAGGAACTGATATATACTTATATCAGATATCCTAATGACAAGAAGCACGATCAGTCACACTCTCAAAATAAATTCACATGTTGCATGATAATGATGACAGTACTCAAGTAAAATCTGTTCCAAGGCATTAAACAATAGAGGACCCCTGGTCCTGTTTATATATTTTACACAAGATCATTTGTTATTTTAACCTTTACAGGACAATATATCTGTTATAGGGTGATATTACGTGGAGTATTGCTCACTGTCAGAGAGAGAGAAGAGCACCAGCGGCATCCCTGGGGTCATGTATTCAGGCATGTTATGACACCATGGCAACCATGAAAACCGCTTCAGAAACTTAGCAAGTCAGTATGCAAGGCAATGTTGAGGTCATATTTTAGTAGGGTTGACCTGCGCAGTCATATTTTGAAACAGAGAATCATATGGAGTGATGTGTACAATTTGCATTCTCACCCCCTGAAACTGCAAGACGGCACGAGACAGCTTTTCTGACTTAGCTGTTTTTGGGTGAGTCATATGAATCCTATGCTAATGAACTCACAGGTGAGACACCAGTGATGAGATGAGCCCTGTCACAGTCACAGTGATCGGTCCCATTTTGTCCCCGTCCCTCCACACCCAACAGATCAGCCAGGAAGAACGTTGTGTTACATAACAACACAAGCACAGCTGTTGGGGAGTCACATTTAAATGAGCTGTCACCAAGCGAGACGGGGAGTGGAATGGAAAGATGGAGGAGAAAGGCAATTGTAGAGTTCAGCCAAGGCCTGTCACAAGTTGGTAAATAGGGTAAAATACTGTGAGTGCAAGCTTGACGAGGACAGATAATTTATTGTGGCAGATAAGTGCAATTGGGAGGACGGAGAGAGAGAGGGACCTCCTCCACAGGTCAACGTGACACTGAGTGCTTGCTTAGCAGAGAACAGGAGTCTGAGGGAAAGTTAACTTTCAGCTGATTTCAGTACGGAAACATCTTCACTATCTTAAGCTTGACTCTAGTGTTTCACACACAACTAGAATCACGGAGTGTTATTGCGAGTGTATGTGCCATTGCGCCAGCCGTCTGGTGCCATGTTCAAACATGTGCCATCACCAGAGTGTCTCTCTTACATAACAACAACAACGAGCAGCCAAAATACCATCACCATCCTTTCTGCAACACAGCCTGGTCCCAGAGGGACGGTCAGATGTTGGACAGGCTGCACCAGGCCAGGATTTGTTTTATATCCATTGCTCAGAGCATAAATTTACCTCATATGCAGAACAACATGTGGCAACAACACAAGAACGTAGAAAGACACTACCGTTCTCAATAAAACTCAACATAGGAATATCTATTCAGGTTTCAAACTGCCTAGAGCTTCCCCTGTTCTACTTTATATGTGTTTGAGTAATGGGAAATGTACATAACTTCCCATGAGCAAGCTCAAGGGAAGGCATCAAAACAATAGGTGACATTGTGCGTAGAGTCAGCTACAACTTTATTTCATTACTCAACAATACAACATAACACATACTAAATCTGTCACATTTTCAACAACTTACTGGATGGAAAAAAAACCTTCACCAGAATGTCACATACACAATCATTTCAGTCCAACGTACACTACTTCCAGCACCACTCTGCATTTCCATCTGCACTTTTCGAAACCGTTTGAGGAAACAATCATCCATAGAGTCCATACATAGAGTTGTCAAGTATTAGCAGACATACACAAATTATAAGAGAAGTCAGACATCAGATTACAAAGCTAGTTTTTCAATGTTACCCATCATGTGATTGGATGAAACAAGAGCTGATAATCATAGGACAACATATTAAAAGGCTTTACTCAAAGGAACATTGGTACCCTGAAGGTTCACAAAACTGAACAATGAACAGGCTAGATATTTTTAAAAAAGTCTTGGCTGAACAGGAAAAAAACCGAACACGTCTGGAACATTTATATGAAAATATCTGGTAAACCCCTGTAGATCTGGACCAGCGGAAACAGAGTACGATTAAAGCAGTGTGGCAGGGGAAGAAGGGAGAAACTGTGCAGACTAAAACACTGAGGAAGAAGCAGCCACATTGTCTGAGACGATCGGCCACTTGAAGGTAAGTTATGCAATTCTGTCATCGAGGTCTCCAGGGTTGACGACTACTGCCATCTGCCTGGTGTCTGTCATTACTGCAGCCAGTAGATCTTAAGACCTGTCACTAAAGTTTCCATCTTCTTTTTCACTGTCATTATCTTCACCTCTTCCATTCATGGAGGCCTCGACCCTGGCCAGCAACAGCGGTAGGTTTATGGCAAGGCCCGGAATCTCCTCATCAGAGTCGTCCTTTGGAGGATAGAAGCGCTTCGCCTTGGCCAAAAAGTCATCAGCTATATCTAGATACAGGAGACGGTCCTGTGAAGAGGGAGAAAGAAGCGGGTTGGAGGAAGGAAACTGTTGTGTCATTATCATACACTGGACGAGCCATGAAGTGTATTAGTCTAATTTTAAAATTCAGTGCAGATGCAGTTCCCTCCAATGAGCCCCTTCTCTCACCAGGATGAACAGATATCGTTCTGGTGGCGCCTCTCTATTGTTGAAGATGGAGGTTTCGGAGTGGAGAGTCTGAAGAAGGGCACGTGCTGTCGGGGCGTTGCGCATGCGGTCGAGTGAGGCACCAGCAGACACAGTCAGCAGGGAGTCTGCCTCTGCCATGAAACCTGCGGAACAAGACATTTCTGGTTCCTCTGTATACATGGGTGATGGTGCATTGACACGTCATCTGTCTAGCCTCACCTAGGTTTTCCAGGAGTGTCTTCCATTTGTCTCTGACTTCTCGGCGTGTATCTCTCATGGCCTCAATGTCAACACTCAGGCGGCGATAACCCTAAACGTGAAAAGTCCTCATTCACTTTCTTGCAATTTGATGTTTGTACTGCTGATCTACAGCCGATAATAACTGGTCATAATAATTGACAACATTTTATTTTCTGCTCTTTTTTGTCGTTTCCTGTCACATACCGTTGATCCCATGCGAGTCTTGTTCCTGGCCTGCAACAGGCCATGTAGGGCACGGTCGTCATCTCTCTCTGAGTGACTCGGGTCACCTGGTTCACTCCACAAGTTAGTCTCCTCATCGCGGCGCTTCTGGACTTCGCGGTTGAAATACTCCAGTGGATCCTCACTGCATCAAGACACACCAGCATCCAGAAACAGTTACTCCACCTTAAAATGGCGTTTGCACATACAGAATTAATCGTGTGACACACTTTATAGTCACACACTGACACATCTGAAGTCTACGATTATCATGACGTGTGCATGATAACGAAGAAGTCACATTAAAGTGGTATGTGGTGAGGAACCTTTCTGCTTCTGGTCTAATGTCTTCTTACGGTAACAGAGGCTGCTTCTCATCCTCATCATCACTGTCACCAGTGCAGCAGCAGCAGCACCGCATGCAGAACTTCTTAAAGGAGGAACCCATCTCTTAACTGAAGCGCTGTCTTTCACTGGGAGTAGTAGTGTAGCAGTAGTGAAGTGGATCCCAGCTTGTTTAGCTGCACAGTGCTTCTGTCCCTGAAGATGATGTGACCTTATTCACAGCCCATATATATATCTATATAAAAAAAAATTTGACAATGTGAGAAAAGAAGCTGACACAATATTTATATGACTCACTAGAAGCATCTACAAATTCCTGGTAAAAAAAAAGATCTGATAGAAAAACAAGATAAAAAGGGGGCCAAATAAAGGTCAGGCTCTAAACTCTACCTAATCTGTAGCTTCCCATTTTCCAGGAGCCCGCCGTGGCTCCACATCCAGTAGAGGTTTGTCCTCCAAATGACTGGCCAGAGCCTGTCTGGATAGAGACGCGGAGGCAGACAGCAGCCCAAAGAGTGGCGCTTCCCAGCAGCCTTACATGGAGGACAATGAGAGCAGTGAGTAGCTTGCTCTCTCATCAATTCAAAAACACATATTTACACACCCATAGCCTCAGAAGACAGTCACAGCACAATCATGTGAGCTGCTCCATATTTCGTTTGTGGCATTGTGTGTTGCCCTGAGGACAACATATCTCTGCCTCACAGTCGCTCTGATTACACGCTCTGCATCCAATCGATCAAGAATGTGTTGATATAAGGATTATTTACCTGAAACGATATACGGTTACTGAAACGACTTATTTTAGTTTTCTTTTTATAAAAGTGATTAGGTTGTGTGTATGGTTTTATTGGAGAGTAGAATTCATTTGGATTCACGTCCACAGATTATTATCGAGATAAGAGTGTGATGCTATACAGGATCAAAATAACCGTAACGTGGAGGATGACTCGCCCTGCAGACGCCTGCTTGATTCAGGAGAGCTGGAGACACTTTGCAAAGGATTGTTAAAAACACAGGATCAAATCCATTACTGTCATTAATAACATGAACACCCCCATTACCCAAGGCTGGAAAATACATGGATATGAAAGACTTTAATAGTTTAATAGGACATTCAGTAACACTAAAGAGTGGTGAAAAACAAATTATTACAAAGATGAACAAAACCTTTAGTATAAAACAACATAAATTATGTTGATATTAAAGAACGTGTTGCATCTGTGAAGCAGCTGAAACAGCCATGAATTCTGATATTTTATTAGAAGACACTAAAAACTATTGGTCAGTTGTTATGGCTTTAAATTAACAAGTCTAACAAATGACAAACACGTACAAAAATTAAACAGGCTTCATGTGTATACAGTCTGACTCTGAAAGTGTAACATAAACACAAAGCAAAAGAAAAGGCTGACGTGACGTTAATGTGATCAAGGCACCAAACTGAGATTATTATTATTATACTTCCATTTGACATTCCTTTGTACAGTGAGTAGCTAAAATCTAATCACAACAAGTTATCCAGTTCAATCTAAATCAACGTGGACTTCATGAAGAGGAAATACTTGTAAATACCCCATGATGTAAGACGCCTCAAGGCTGTGCAGACATGTTAGTGTGAATGACCCATGAATTTGTACCTATTAAGTATGACCTAAGCAGTTTTGCATAATTTCTCTGGACTGATGAGCAAGAACAATTCACTTTGATTCAATGAATCAACAATCAGTCTTCATAAGCTGGAGATACATCGCAACACTGAGGTGCAGAAAGAGAAACAAAACTGAAACTTAAAAAGCTGGGGGTGACATTTTTTTTAAATGATTAGACAACATAATCAGTACAACCTCTTTCAAAGCCACATTTCAGGGCAAGAGAAATGGCAAACAGTGGAAATCATATCACTACAGTAATAAACTTTGATGACAATAAGTTCAGCTTTTTTTTTTTTAACCACAAGGCCACTTGAGGTTATTGGCACAAAAGATAGCTTCATAAATTGTACAGTATCCTAATTTATGAACACGATCATCATCTTTACAGAGCTTGATGATGCATTTTTAACACGGCAGCCTCTGAGGCCGAGTGCTTGGTTTGACTTTAGTCCCAAAAAACAAAACACAAACACATACTGTTTGAAAGTTAGATCGATCTTTGCACCATTACATAAGGCGTGATGTCAAACTAAGAGGCATACTTCAGGGGATCAGTAGTGTCGCCCTCTAGTGGTGACTGCAGGTGACCTGTTGCTTTTACGGTGCAGTCAAAGTGAATAAAAACAGCTTTTAACCAATCGAATTTAAGTGTTCGATGTAACCAACTTATTTACTGTGAAAACGTATAGACAGAAAAACCCCTAAACAAAATAATAAAAAGCAGCTAATCAGTGGTAATAATGTGTGCAGTGAGATAAGGCTCAGAGAAATGGTCACTTCAGTCATGCCACTGCATCAATAACAAGTGAGACAGACATCTGCACATCTTCATCCAAGTATTCACCTTGTTTCTGTCTAGTTTGCCACCAGATGTGTTCAGGAAGCAGCTCTCATTGCACAAAAGGACAAAACAAAAAGGCTACATCGCTGCACATAATATGTACGGCATCACATCAGAAAAAACATCGTAGAATTTTAAGACTAAGAGGACGATTGTCTTTGATTCTTTGATAAATGAATCTCTCCTCTTCACAGGTCTCGTGCTGCCTGTGCTTACTGAAGTCTTTCCATTTCCTGCAGCACACCTCCCCGGCTGAGACGCATCAATGGCACAGGCGTGGCTCACATTTTAAATGTGGTGGTGGGAGCGGTGAGAGGGCCGCAGGTCAGCAATACGTAGGCGTAAATGGGACATGAATTCGAACATGGTGGCAGCCAGACTCTGGTGAATGAGGTAGCGGGGCAGGCGGCCCTGATGACACAAAAACAGATAGTTTAGAATACATTGTTCTCTTTTACTGTAATTCATCTGCATAATTATCATGTTTATTTTGACTATTCTCATTCTACGTTGCTACATCCCGTTCTATTTGCAGCTGCGACGGCACCTTCTCAAAATAATGACGATAAAAATTATTAAAAAGCTCAACCTCACCAGGAAAATCTGTCATTGAGCTGCTTTGCTGATGTATTTGGAGATTCAGGTCTGGCTTTAGATTGTGAGATTTCTGTTCCCATTGACGTTATCTCCATCAGTTTTGAGCTGTGAAACCTGGTAATATCTTTATTCTTAATCATATTCTACTTTGTGCCTCCTTTTTAAAACTGTATAGGTGAACCAGTCACATCCGGTTGTTTATGTTGCTTCCTCTACCCCCCACCTAACAAGTTGGAATAAAAAGCCCACCCCATCTTGTCTTTCAGTGACGCTTGCAGCGTACATCTCACCTTCAAGTCTGTGTTAAGAATCCAGATGAAGGTGCAGACGGATGGGTTAAGACTGGGTTTGAGGACCACAAATCCTCCTGGACCGTTCTCTCCTCTGGCAAAAAAACAAAACAAAAGAAGGCAGAGTGTTAAAAGAAATAAAACACACAATTTATCATGAAATTAATATATGAATTTAATGTGACTTAAAGTGAATGTACAAATAGACGGTAAGGAATGGTCTCACCTGACGTAGCGTCCACACGGAGCTTTGGCGTCATGTTCGGTTGCCATGCCAGCAGACAGGTAGCAGTCTCGTTTCCGCTCCACTCGTCGAACATTAACAAAGTCCCTAAAGGAAGAAAAATAAAAAATGACTGTATTTAAATAAAATAAAAGAACAGTGCGGAAGAATGAAATAGTCACATATTAAAGCCTGCTGTATGGTGCGCTGATGTACCTCGCAGACACAACTCCACCCGCTGCTCCAGCTGACACATCATATGTTACTAGAGTGTTGTCATCAACCCTCTGTAGGATCTGAGGAGAAAGGTAGACAGTACCGTTAAGCACAGCACCATAAATCACGTGTGTTCTGAGGGACGCAAAGACAAAGCAAATGTTCTAAGGTGTCACCTGGCAGACGGAAACCGTTCGGTTCCACTGGACGATCTTCTCTGGCTGCAGAATTACCTCCTGATACACAAGCTCAGCTGGACACTGCATAAAGGCCTAAACAAAAACAATGGCACACAGAGGAATCATGTACCGCATGTCAGCAGCAGTGCGACTTAAAATACGTATAAATTTAACATTCAGTATTTGGTTGCATGATCATTTCCACCATTTCAGTCAGAACTGAGATAAATAAAACTATAATTGCTGTTTGTTTTTTTTAGACACAATCTGTTCTTTGTTGTTAATATGATCTCCTAAGGCAGATGTCAGGGCCGTGCAAGTATACAACCTACTTTTAGCATGTAACGACTATTAAAAGTACATTTTAATGGTATTTAATGGTACATTTTCTTCTCAATCTTTAATAGTCCATTGTTCCATAACATGACGTGCAGTACTCTGTCATATACTAACTCGGAAAACATCTTCACTGTTGTAAGTACGATATATCTTTACTAATACTCAACCTATCAATGGTTATATAGAAATAAAGAAGAATAAAGACAGGCTGTGTTTGTTTCTCTTGTGTTCTTATATCTCTGTGTCGAGTTAAATAAGCTGCTTTAGAAAAAAAAAGACTCAAACGGACTCAACAAGTCATCAAAACAAGTTTATAGGTCAGTTGATCAACAGCATATGAACACAGGCCATTCATACGCAGCATAAACTTATCTAAAAGTAAAACAATCTGCTTTGAGCCTGGTTATATAGATATTAACCTTTGAAACAGAGCACGTAAACTAAATGTGCCTCCAGCTCCTCTGAAGTAACTGTCCAACCGTGAGTCTTTTTAACATCTGATTTCATTTAACGCCCATTAGTCTCAATTATTTTTCCCACGACGCTCTGCAGAGGTTGTTCGAATACAACAGCTACAGTGTGGAGAGTTTAGGCATGCTTCTTTCAGTGAGTGAGTGCTGGGAAATATGTTTTGCTGACACATAGTTTTATAATGAATAAGAGGAGGATGGCTGTACCTTCAGAATGAATGTTTTTCCATGGAAGGGAATCTCCAGCGTGTAAACAGAGTCGCCTATGTCCTGACAGAAAAACAAAAGAGTTGGCATCATGATGCTTTCGCAGCAAATAAACTGGTTTAACTACAAAAAAATTAAACCACCTCTGCAGGGAAAAAGTGGTAACAATAAAAAACACACAATTGATAATTATACATCCTATCATCTTTTCTTCTTCCCCTACAATCTGCTATACAGAGGTGATAATGATTCATATTCGATACACGGTTATAACCAGATGACACTAATACAGACATTTAAGAGTTTAGGTCTGTATATGTTGCTGTATCCAGGGTGTGAAAGAATCGACCAGATCCCAAAGTAATCAGTGTTGAGCCAGATGTAAATGTGAACACCCATCTGTCAGGTGTCATAATCTTAAGACCACATGTTAACTGCAGATGTAAATGGGTCTCGTGTGATACCTGCTGTGAAATTGTTGTAAATAACTAAGATTATTTATATACTTACATTGTTTTTTTCAAACTTCCAGTTTTCCTCCTGGGTCAGGATCTGTTCGACCACTGACATGGCCTCACGGCCCTGTCTGACATACTCCTTCTCCTGACACGAGAGGAATGAAGATGAAGAATCAGACTCATCGTCAGGAGAACAAAAGCTTGTGTGACGGCTGTAAAAACTCATACTGTACCTGAGCAGTGACGGCTCTGCGTCCAAGACCCTCCTCATCTAGATCCTCATCAGAGCCTGCAGACACAGGTTGAGGGTCAAACGTCAGTTTGGAGGTCAATAAGAAAATGTGCATACACACACAAAGAGTAAACCAATAAGCACAGATCACCTGCGACAGATTCAGGAGGGGAGTAGAACTGTCCGTCCGAAACGGCACGGGCGTAGATCATGGGGGCACGTTCACAGGCTGCGTTCACCACTGCTAAGTAGGCTGCGGTCAAAGAGGGAAAAATGTAATGTAAGATCTTTTTTGTTGAGCCTGGATGAAAGTTTTCTGCCATCCTGCCCTTACCTCTTTCATCCTCTGCCTCCTGTGGGAGCACCTTGAAGTCAAGAAACCAGGTCTCCAGCCAGGCCACGACAAATGATGTGATGGGCAGCACGTATCCAAAGGCATTCTGGGACAGGAGCTGTGTACAGAGGCCAGAGTCCAAAAAGGAGATTTTACTTGCAACAAAAATAAAGAACATGAGCAGCACATTGTCCCCAGGTTCCTGAGAAATGATAAACAACTCTAGCATAGCTTAAGACAAAGCACGTTATTGAAAGAAGAATTCAGGTCAGTGCTCTATGCTGACATTTATTCTTATTGGAACTGGTGTCTTTTAATGGAAAGAAATAGAGGCACAGCTGTTGATCCAATCTTTGTTCGCTATTCAACAAGAAAATCAAATGTACATTAAAATACAATTTACATACAGCAGCAGAAGTCATTAAATATCATTCCAATGTTATATACTGACTTTAGTGTTTCCTATCTCTCATAACTACCTCATGTAAATGCCGAAAGTTCGGATTTTAAATAACTTTCAAGTTCACACTTGATTTATGCTTGAAAATATCTGGTTTGTAATAATAAATATACATTTCTAAGGAGATAAAATGTTGGTTCCAGGTCAATCTGCTACAGTCTGGCTTCAGAGACACAACATTGGCTTTTGGATTGACTCAGAGCACTGAGCTCAACTCGCTCTCAAGAGTCGTTCACAACAGGCAGCTCATTGGAAGCTGGAGATCAACATGCCTCCACATTAATCTGGTCCGATTTGCAGCTACATTAAGAGTTGGCTTGAGGTGATTGCTGCCATAGGTGGTTCAACCAGTTATTAAAACACAGTTTCACTTTAACAGGTGTGTTCATTAAATGATTTTACTGATGTTCACTAGCAAGTGTCACTGAAAAAAGGGTCTTTTTTCAGTGACTTCCAAACAATTTCTCTCGTGTAATTTTTGCTCAGGTATTAATGTGACTATTAACGCATGTGAATTTATGTTAACACAGTATAATGTGAATTTCATCAAAAGGTGATATGTTTAGATAAGTGCAGAGAGAGAAACCATGTTTTACTGTAGGCTGCACAGATTAATAAAACATAAAAAAACTAACATTTTATCTCAAGTTTACTTGGCTTTTGTTAAATTGGAAAAGAGTGTGTCATTGAGCTGTCTATGACAGAGAGCTAAACTAGACTTACTACATTGCTGTTATAAGCCTTCTCTAACCAGTGACGTCTGTCCAGACTCATTCTCATACTATAACTTAAAATATAAATGTGTCCAAGTGGGTGTTGGATCCAGAGGTACTGTAATTCCTTCCAGGCGTCTGTGAAATATATTATAATCAACTCGTCCTTCACAATTTGTGCCAAATTCGAAGAAATTCTGTAAAGACATTCCTGAGACATCACACTCACAACAGGAACTGGATGAACACGAGGTGACTGTGACCTTTGGTGTCCAGTTGACATAACGCCTCAGGCCCAGGCTTTCTCTGAGGCAGAGGTATAAATAAATCTAGATGCGAACATGAATTGTATTCTTTGTACTGTATAAAACAGTAAAGACAATAAAATCTTCTGCAAGTTCAAACTGTTCTGGCAGAAATACAGAAGTAAAAAAGTTGAAGTGGTTAAAACTAATATGACTGCACCACGAACGCTCTGAAAGAGAAGTGTCACACTCACATTTGATATGATGACCTTCAGAACAAGGAAGACATTGGTAACTAGAGTGGTGACCTGTGGAGGGAGGAAGAAACACATTTGAGTAAACAGCAGTAAATCTAGCACTGAAACTAAAACCTTCAAATGTGTAAACACAGCTCACTTACCGCAATAACCCACCAATGCTTTAGCCGAAACGCTGCGTAAGCCACTTGTAAAAACAGGAAACGAAACACTGCAAGAATCTGTGAGCAACAAACAGAAAGTGGAGAAAAAAACAACCTGAAGTATTTATTGTGCAGACATGATGACTTCACAAACATTTTCTCCTCTTTAATCAAATTAAACAGCTTCAAATATTCAAATACTGAATCTCTGACTGACCAACTTACCAAGATGTCAAAGAAAGAAGTCCTAAAGTTATAATGGACAACCTCTTTGTCTAAACTTTCCCAGACTGAGCTGGCAATCTGAAGGAGAATAAAAGGAGAGGGCACATCAATGTCAAACTGCTTCCTAACCCTTACGTCTGTGAAGGGTGAGCAGAACAAACTAATCTCAATGTTTCTGCTCGCTGAACCTAACTTACGTTTAGCTCAATAATCCAAAGTAGTGAGATGAAGAGCAGATCAAAAGTTACGAAAAGGCAAAAGGTGCGACGGACATCAGAAACGGCCCTGCGCTCTGCTGGTGGCACTAGCAGGTACGGGGATGGGAGAGACAGCGATGTGGAGTAGGAAGCGTTGAGGGAGGCAATGGCAGGGAGGCTGCCCCCGAGCTCCCCATACTCTCCACCCGGCATTCCTGCAGTAAGAAAGGGAATGGGAAAGTCCCCCTGCAACGAGGCAAATAAAGCAGCTGTTTAAAATCAGTGTAACTGTCCTTTAAGTTGAAAGTAAGGACCAAATCACAATTTAAATTCCAATACAAAGTCTGTTCAAAGGACATCTCGTTAAATTCACATTCTGAAGATTTAGGTAGTCTGACATTACATACAAGAGGTGGCCTGCAGTCAAATAAAAGCTCAGATGACATAAGTGACATAAGTAGGCTTTGTTTCCACTGCTTAGATGACAGGCAGTCAACATTTCTAGTTTTCAACACGGCTGCAACCTATTAAGTTAAGAGAACACAACAAAAAATGATATTGGAGAGCAATTACGCAAAATGGGTTCTTTACGGTGGCCTGTCTGTGAAGCGCACACTAGTCTGCACCTCGTGTGCCAGTTCCCAAAGTTAGAAACAGATAAGAGCAGTAAAACCAGCAGAGCTTCAGTACTCGTTGCACTCTGTCTGCAATCTTATGACTTTCCACACTTCACCACAGGCCATTTAATCAGGTTTAAGAAATAAACAGGAATCGCTTTTTTTAAATATATTTTTTTATGCAATTCTACTGTACAAAAACATTTTCTTTATGCAGTGGGGGGGTGCAGCTAGATAACTGTGGTCAAGATAGTAGTTAGTTTATCACCTTTCTACAAAAGAAAACACAGTGTAACCCCCTCCTTTGTTTATCCAACTGTCCTCTGGTCAAATTCCAATTAAGCTGATGTTTCTCTGTTGAATATGTAGTTATGAAACCACCAACTATAGGACTTTGAGGCAAAGCAACACACACACCGCCCGCGGCGCATCATATTTAAACTGCACTGCTGATAATAAGCAAACGAAACCAACTATTTCAACGACTTTAGTCGATTTTCCTTGTTAGTTTCTAGCATTGAATAGCACTTAGAATTGTGTGCGCGCTTGGAGACGTCGCGTAAAAAGAATCCATATGAACATGTCTGTGCGCAGTTCCGTAGGAGTTACAGGCGCAAACTTTATTGCTTATGATCATTAACTGTCCCGGACACAAATTCAGGATCGGCCATAGTGTGACAGTAAATTGTTTTGTGAACTTTTACACATGCTGCATTAATGAAGTCTGCATATTTAAAAACACACTATAGACAATGTAAAACAACAAAAACCTGAATCCTAACGCAGAGCCAACCAATCACCCCCGGGTGGGCACAGCGCGCCCCCGCGCCCCCAGCAAACCTAGGGGCGTACTGAACGTATATTACTGGGCCATTCTTAGGTTTAGATAAGGCATCTTTATATCTTTGATTGAATTCAGCTTGAGCGACAGTGGTTTCAGACCGCATGACTTCCCTATGCCCTGAAGTCAGCTAAAAACAAACAACTGTCTAATGGCGTTGAGTTGTATCTATTAGGAAAGCTAGCAAGCTAAACTGTCGCAGTCAAGGAAAAAACCCGAACAAAGGCATCCAGAGAAATTCGGGTCACACTGACATAATAAAAGACAACTATTCAAACGAACAATGTGCAAACTAGTCGCTGCGGTTAGCTCCTCTTGTTAGCTTATACTGGCTAACTTACCTTCGTTTCACCAAGTTACTGTCGTTGCCCCATCATACAAAACGAAATACACATGTCACTTTAACTACCGGCCGTTACACTATTATACAACAAAGACATATTTAAGTTGCCTTAACAATAATTTCCAAAACCTCATATTTAAAGAATTTAACTCAATTGTTTTACCGCATCAACATGGACTGGTCAAGTCTTCCGGGATGACCTTTCAGAGATGAATCGCGTCAAGATGATTCACTGCCTCAGTCGTCGCGTTAAGAACCACGTGACCATCACGGCGACGCGTTTCCACGCATCTACGGGTTGAACGCTTTACTTTGAAAGTCTGTATCGCAAGATTTTACCTATGCCGTACTTCCGGGTTTGTTAGAAAACGGAACATTGCATAGAGAATTATTAAACAACATTTCTCAAAATGTATACGGTATTTTAAGGCAATATAAATAAAATATATGAAAGGAAAGCAAAAAGCTAATTAAAATGACCTCTGAAAACTTTGAAATAGGTTTGTAACATTTGGTCACGAATGAATTAATACATGGATGACCACTTTATAATGCTGACTGGCTAGACATGTTGCATAAACAGGCTACTTATTTAGTGTAATATAAAGTCTAATTATTAAAATTAATATTTCAACAGTTGATAAAATGTTTTTGAATACATTGTTTTATACTTTGTAAAATACCTTTTTCATTAGTCTTTTATGGACCACGATCACTTATGCATTTATGGACTAACCAATTAAACACACTGATAAAAATGGGATTTTATACACACAGAGGAGAAAGGGAAAACTGTTTTATTTTTATACTGTATTGTTGCCCACTTTAAGACAACCACATCACACTTATAAACAAGGAAATGGAAAAAAATAAACGTAAATACAGAATAAGCATAAGAGTTTTTTTCCACAGTTGTTTTCTCTGGATCTGGAAGAAGAGGAGAGCAAGACAATGGGAGGGAGGATGTTGTTGGCTGCAGAGCCTTAGCGCACATATCCCACAGCGTGGACATGTCAGGGGTCAAAAAGTTTTTATGTACAAACAACCACCCAAATGGGACAAATTACAAATTTGAGTCATCCCACTCAACTGGAAAACCATATATCTTCAATTAAATCAAAATGCAATTCCATAGATGCTGAATAAAAACAAAGGTGTTGTTGTCTGTTTGTTTGAAAAGAGACAGCAAGTGCATATCTGTGGTATAGAAATACCTCAGAAAGTTTGTGCAGCAACTATTTTGCTCAAATATCAGTCATATTGTACAGGAACCACACTACATGCAGGCTTATCAGTATTTGAATGCAGTCAGTAGAACGAGGCCTGAGCTGAGCTTCTGATACGGGACATAAGATTAGAAAAATAGTTCTTACAAGATACACAGAACAACATACAAATCATGAGTGAACAATTAAAAAGATGGCATTAGAAAACTGTTAACATACAAAAGGGAATCTGTGATCACTGGGAAATCCCAAATGAGTAAACAGTACTGGAAAAGACTTTAAATTACATTTTTGATTCCCTTACAGGGTGTCAGCTCAAAATCAAAACAGTTCAAACACTTGACACATGGAAGTAACATTTAGTTACTGTATTTCTAAGAAATTAGAGGTAGCTTTGCCCTTCAAAGACAAATATTTTTAAGTTTCGAATATGTGTGTGTTATGAAGGAGTGAGCTGGAGGAAACTTGTTATGAGCTTTTGTTAAAAAATGAAGATGTTTGGATTTAATTTACTTAATTCTAGACTAAAACAGTATTTAAAACCATTAATGTTAAGTAATGTTAAGTACTTCATACAACAAAGATATTGGCTGCAGTATCACCTGTCATTCCCACTCTTAACCTAAAGATGGCAGCGTCTTCACATTTAATCAAAGGACTGTGCTGCAAATAAGAGGATGATGGTTTCAGAGTAAAACATGTTGCACACACATTTAAGTGCTTTAAGGGGTCATTTAAGATGTACTCTTTGATAAATGTGTGTCAGAATAGTGCATATTGTGTTAATTGCAGTAATTGTTATCTTCTTAACTAGAACATTTAGCTCTGTTCAGAAGCATAAAAGTCCAGGGATGACGGGTTTGACAGGGTATTTGGTCACGCTGACCTCGGCCCCTCCACTCTCATAAAGAAAGGGACATTAGGGCCAAACTGGCGTCTATAGTCTGCTGTGTCTGTAGATCACTCTTCACGTCCTCATATGGGCTGACTCCTAATGCACAAAGAACAGACTCCCTCTCTGTCCTTTCTTAAATGACCCAGTAGAGGGGAAATAGTACAGTCGACATTCAGAGTCCACACATTCAAACACCCACAAAAAAGCACAATTACCTCAACCTTTTTGAATTCTTCAGATTTTACCCATCTGACAACACCTTCACTCTCATCAAATCTTCCCTCTAAATGTTTGCCCCACTCCCTATCAGTTACTCCCCCGACTGTTCCCCTTTGATGTTCCCTTGATTTTGTCGTCCTCCTCATCTTCCTCCTCCTCCTCCTCCTCCTCCTCCTCCTCCTCCTCTTCCTCCTGCGCTGCTTGGATCTGCTTGGCTGTCTCTCTCACACTGGAAACCTTGTCTGACTGTTCAGTGGTTGATGTTCCTTGATGATCTGAAGAGAGAAAAACCAACATCAAAAGAGGCAACCAGAACACTTGATTTAGCTTTTAGTAAACCACTTTAATTGAGCTCTAAGAATCACAGGGTGTGTGTGCAGGTATTGGTGTGTCAGCTGCACCTGGCAAATATGAGGGGGCGACGGAAATTCTATACTAGACACTGGGGCCAACTCTCAATGCAAAATAGAACTTAATCTTTTCAGCTTGAAGACCCAGAGAGGAGCACTTTTCCCCTGGGCTCCCATCACTCATTACAGCTCTAATCTACTGGGAATAAAAGGGTTTTCATAGGTTTTAGTTTTATTTTACCTTTTCTATGAGAGCAAATCATTTCAGAGCAGGTTACAAAATGACAACAATGACCAACTAAAGATGAACTGATTGATGAAAACTAAAAAAAATGTTTTCAGTTTAAGATTGAATATCTACACTATATGACATTTGCTTTAAACTCTAACAACTTTTAATCCAGGAAAATGCCAGTGGGATATGTGACAGTGCGGCTGTAGCTTTTCCTAAACTAACACCACATCAGTACTTTATATTTCATTTTCCCAGAGATTTAAGGAAATACCCACCAAACAACCAAATGAAGGCACAGCTGTTCTGTTTTCAGCCACATTATGTGTGTGTAAAAATGAAAAACAGTGTTATCCTTTGCTGCCTCAGCATTGCAGTGATGCTTATTTTGGTCCCAGCCACTTGAAAGAGAACCTCACTCTCACCAGCAGTCTCGGTGGGAGATGTCTCCTCTCCCTCCTCTCCCTGCCAGTGGTCTTCATCCTCCTCCCCTTCACAAGGGTCTTCCAAGGGAGGGTAAACACCTAGGTTCTGCATATGTGCTTCAGCCATCTTCTGCACAGCTACACACACACACACACACACACACACACACAGGGAGATGGCCACACAAACACATGGATACAGACACAGGGATAGAGGGATATGTTGTTTTGGTTTTACCACGCTTCAACACTGTCAGTTTTTATCTAGCCTCAAGAAGGTTTTGAATATATGCCAGACAGCCAGGAAGCCAATTAGACACATGCACTGACGGACAGGCAGGCGACTGCAAAATGGTTTTCCACACTGATTCTCACAGTAGAGCCTACGCTGCTGTTTTCTATCTGTTTTCTCACCCTGTTCTCTAGTCTGTTAGTTTGTACCCTTGTCTGTCCTGGACTGCCTCGCCTCCTCTGTGCTCTCAGCTGCTAACTTTTTTTTACTACACCCTCGCTTCATCTCGGTCGCCTTGGCCTCGCCGTCTTTTACTCTGTCACACCCTCGGATACTCATTGTAGAACTGTGGCAGGTCACTTTCTACAGAAGGCAGGTTATGTAATTAGAAATTATTCTCTCTTGCTTTCACTCTCTACATGTGGGCAGCTGAAGGACAGATTTCTGATGCGGGAACAAGGCTTTCTGGTTCATTATATCATCAGTGGTCATGCAACACACGCGCAGAAATGCCCGTTAAATAAAAAGCTAAATAAAACAAGCTCAGTGCATTTTTGCTCCTTTAAGAACCACATGCGGTGAGCAAGAAGCCACATGCAAAGACATAAAAGAAAGTGCATGTTTGTGTTCATGCATGTTTTTCTATCATATGTGTGTGTTCGTGTGTGTGTGTATGTCACAGCTGTATACACAACTGACTGTAATCCTGGATGATCCAGACTTTCCTAGACTCACACTCAGTGTCTCACAGCTGTTACGCTCTAATCTCTCCTTTTCCGTTTCTCTATCTGTTACAAACAAATATACATATCCTGCTGCTGAGAGTACAGTATGACCAGAAGCAAACAGAAGCACACCTACACATGTCACATGTGTATACACAGAGCAAGAGACATAAAGGCTTTTAATACATATTTACCCATCTGTCACATGCATTTCTCTTTTGTTTATTGTAGTGAAGCATGGAAAGCAGGGTGGAAACCGTTGGTGCGAAGCACAGTTAGACAAAAAAGGACTTAAAGACGAGGAGGAATCACAACACACACAGTCACCACCTGTATTATCAATACCGGTAATACCGACCTTTGAGTGATGGGGGCTGATAGACGTTTGGATTGACACGTTTTGGTTTGAGCACTCCGTTCTCTCCAACGACCCACTGCAATAAAAGACAAATAAGACAGTAAGTGCGTCTGATCTGTTTTCTCCATAAAAATCTTTTTTTAACTAGTTAGGATCATCTATGCTGCAAATGTACAGTGCTTGTTACAAACAGCTACAGATGGTAAGGTATTTAGATTTTATAGCACATTTTATGCACAATGGCAAATTTCAAATCCTTCATAAACGGTATAAAATATTGTGACACAATATTACAATGATGCACATAATGACTAATGAAAACATTCTGTATGTCGTTCTGTCCAATACACATTATTCCACAACTGGCTAATTAGCAACTTTTACAAACTAAAATCTGAATCTGAAACTACTTAAATAAACAAATACTGGATATGATAGGACACGTATCCACATTCGCTGGAATAGCTCCAAGCCTCAGCTAACACTAGCTGTTACCTGTTGCTAGTTCGCTCATTGTTAGAAGCTTAATAACTTATTAGTATATCTTGTCCTATATATACAGTATATACTAGCAACAGGTAAGAGCTAGTGTTAGCTGGCATGGAGCTATTACAGTGTACGTGGATAGGTGTGCTTATCGTATCCAGTGTTCATATATATATATATATATATATATGACTTCACCTTTACCTGATGGGTCAACTGATCATCTTCAGGAGATGATTGGTCAGCTACTCTGAACAGCGTGGCAGGTGTGGGCCTCCTGCGCCGGATCTATGAATATACACACACACATAAATAAAAAGGGCAGACATAAATAAATGAATGATGAAACCAACCATCCCTGTATTATTAATAATGCTCAGCACAATGCCTTATTAATCAAACTGGAAAGGTTGACAGTACACACTGGTGAAGGGCATGCTGGGTCCTCACTGGTTTCATGAGTACTTGGTGATGTGTCAGCAGCCAGCAGCAAGTTTCAGCACACAATACCAGGTCAGAGTGAGTTCCACATTGATAGGAAGAGCCATTATGTCAGTTTCTGATCTTGTAGACAGATAAATTAAACAGTTACAGCAATGTATCGTAATCTAGACCAGAAGCCAAACTGATGCTTGAGAGCTCAATTTTCAAATTATCCCTAATTTCAATTAATGACCTTCTCGCATGACCCATCATTTTGTGACTGCCCATTAGAATGCACCGCACACTGTAATGCACACCCTCAAAAACAGTGGAACCATGTAAAAGGTCATTTTAGATTAAATGAACTCTAGCGATCAGCCCAGACACTCCCGTCCGCTTCCTCTACGGCACCACACACTGTTCTCTGGAGGCTGGAGCCAAGTTGGGGCCAGATGGTGTGTAGCTCTGCATTCCACCTCCAACCCAAGTTACTGTAAACACTGAACTCTCTGTCCTTAGGAGCATAAGGCCGGCTGTGCCCACATAACCTCTGAGCTCACCGGTATTGTGTCTTTCCCATGTGAATGTGGTCCAAAGCATTCACCTTAAAAAATATGTTTTGAACATGAAGCACTGGGGCAGATGTTTGGAAGATTTTCAGCATCTTGAAAGGTATTTTACAAATGAATCATAAATTACCATGTTCAGTGCAAAACATGCTGCGTTTTGCGTATTGTATTTAATTGTAAATTTTACTTTTTTCAATTTGTGATTTTTTGTAGACTGAATGTTCTGAAGGTCATTTTGTGATAATAATCTGACATGTTTTATCTTAAAAATAAAGTCTATTTAGCAAAATCGTGCCCTTGTTACTGAAAATAATCAGTTTGCAACATATGATAAGCTGATTAGGCAGCATGACTCTTTGCTGTGACTGTATTATTTACAGTGACAATTGGTGGAGACACCAGGCCGGGTTACAAACCTTTCACATGACAGCTTTGAAGGACATAGAAAGATAGCATTTGGTTCTCTGAACAGGTTGGATTGTGACTTAATGACCTGGTAAGAATATGTGGGAGTCTCATAAAGAAAGGTTTACATGCAAAGCTCAGGAAAATGATGCAGAAAATACAAAGGACTGAGGATAAAACACTGTGCAGCTAAGTGGATTTGGCAGGTCAGACAAACAAAGTATTAAGAATGTCGTCCATGGAGTAAGCCAACCTTGGCCATGACATGAACCTTGGCTCTGTTGATTATGGCACCACATAGAATTGAAGAAAGTGAAATAGGCTGGTTCTGTTTTGTTCCATAAGGAGAGCTGTGTTTGTATTTAGTCCCTCACCACCCCCATGCAGTGGGGCGCATGTTGCCAAAGCAGAGGCTTGCAGGACCACATGGTGGAAAGCTGCTGCTGTCAAACATGACAACATAGAATAATCAAGCGTGGATCCTTATTTATGACACCAGACACGCAGTTTAATCCCATCATGTGACTTCCAGCTTTCCTGTCTCCTCTGGATATCTTACACGATCTTTCTCTCTCTCATTCACCTCTCATTTCCATCCCACTTGTTCGTCTGCTTCCTCTATCCTGTTTACTACTTCACCCATCCCTCATTCCTTGACAGTGACATTACCCTCATGCACTTCTCTTCCCCTCTCCGATCCATTAGCATAGTGTGTCACAGCTGAAATCATATTATTATACTTTTGTTTTTCCTCGCTTGCTCTTTCTCTGTGTTTATTGGCAGGTACCATCCACAGGGTTTCCTCTGACTACCATCCATCTCTGTTGTGCCTCTCCCATGGCAAGGTGCGGAGGCCCGGGGCATTGTGCTGTTGTGAACCCTGCTGCCTCTGCCTGGTTCACACCTGCTGCCAGCCTTGCAGGGCAGCCTGAGGTGGCTCACACAGAGACCCATGAGAGAGAGCAGACACCAGATGTTGCCATGACTGGAACTATGCCTGAGTCCTGTGGCATTAAAGCAATTAAGCTGGGAAACCACTGGATTGCTCCTATAGATTCTAGTCACACATTTTACTATTTTTTGTATAAATAAAAAAGAGCAAATATTTAAGATCTATAATGGCGTGAAACTCACGTTACTTTACCTTGATTGACAGACACTTTTATCCAAAGTGACTTACAGGGAGCTAGCACTGGGTGTCTGGCTTAGAGACACATCTGGTAGGGCATGGACCAGGAGTCAGACAGGGTTTCAAACCTGTGCCATTCTGCATCCCAGACTGAGACTTAACCCATTGAGCTACCGGGCCACTATTTTCAATTTGTTATATAATTACAAATGTAATATCTTTTGAGACTTAAGCTCATTAAATATAAAGTGATGATGTGATGGTGACATGTACTCCTGCTCTGTGTGGTTCCCAATGCCAGATGACATAAACACACTGTGAGTGTAGTAATTTTCCAGCCTTAAAACCACCCCATTCTGCCCAAGTTATATAATATCATATGTGACAAACATTGGGGCACGTGTGTGAGATCACGCTACGCTTTATCCCTCCTCCTTCTGCCAGCAATCTCTCGAACCCTCTCCTCCCTTAGCAGACATTGTTTTTCTACAAAGATCAGTTGAGCTGCCTTGGACTTGCACAGAAGGGCTCTAAGTAGGAGGGGCTGCTGAGGTGGCCTTTCAGCAGCTCCACACGTGTTTCCCCTGCAGGCTTCTCTGAGCGGCCGTAGCACCTCACTAAGTTTAACACAGAGATCTGGACTCAGTAAAAACCACTGGCTCATCATAGCGCAGAAAGGAGCTGCACCAGTGATTCTAAAGCTGATGAATGAACTGGAATAACGTGCTGACTCAGTATTGTGTGACAAAGACCAGAGGTAGAGGGAGAAAAGTCCAGACTCAACAAAGATGATACAGCAAACTAAAAGCATCCGAATGCACCAAAATCATATATTTTAGTGTTTTTATTATTATACTGGATTTATTGTATTAATAATGATTCAAACCTCTATAAAACCATTTAAGATTGTGTTTTGAGACATTGATTGCCACAGAGCCAACAAAAATATGTTGTAAAAAGGTTAATCAGCCATTCATGTCTCCAATGTATGAATCCAATACCCCACTCTGTGCTGTCTGCAGTACATGAGTCATAAATGTAACGCGTGTAAAGGTATGTGTGTTAGCTCAGCGCAGCCTTGCATAGCAGCCTGGGTGCAGTTTGACTGATATGGGTCTGCTCCCCCGAGGCTGTCCTTTAGCTGGTGCTTTCGTGGTCATTCCTATAAAAAGCAGCAGCAGTAGAACAGGATAAACTAGATCGGAGGAGCCTCTGGGGGCTCTGTGGCATGAGAGAGAGAGGTTCTGAAACTCTGCTTTGCACCAGCGCTAACAGTCAAGCATCAAGATGGGGTGTAAGCTGTTCAACATCGACACAGACACAACACGGAGAGAAGCTCCTCAAATCTCCTTGTCTGTCAGTCAACAGCCCTTAATATGAGGCCATCCTATTAAGCCGTTTGTGTGTTATATCAGCAATAAAGGCAGGAGCATAACCAGGTCTATACGAAGCTTTTTCTTTACTGATGACCCTACTGTAACCCAACTCCGGATGGATAGATATGGATTTGAAGATTGATTTGCAGTCGTAGCATCTGCTCATTGGTACATTAGACGCAGATCATCCAGAAATAAGCGCTTGTATGTGTGTGTAACGAGCAGTACACCAATGTAAATACACAACTAAAGAGTCAGTTTGTTAAAGCAATAAAAAAATCAGCAAAAAACATAAACTATTAGCAAACAACATGACAAGGACCCTAACTTGACTGACATCCTCAATAAACGTTTCTGAAGCTTCTTGGTATTTGTGTTTATTTTTAAGTTTTTACCATTTCTTAGGAGCTAAGCTCCTCTTTACAACGGGTACATCTGTGGAGTAGACATTTCCTCTCTCCCTGCTGATCTGCTGTGGTTTTATGCCCTGTCTGTGCTGTCATGTTTTTTAACTAGATTGAACTGGCTAAAAATCTGCCCTGCACCAGTCTGAACTGGCTAAGGAGCAATTCAATTGAGTTAAAGTGCAATTCAATTAAACAGAGTCGTGCCGTTGCTGTTTTTGTCAGGGCTGTGCCCCACAGTGAACATTTAAAATGTGGCAGAACCCCATGTGGTGCTCTAAGTGCAGTCTAGCAATGACTGCAATAACACAATAAGGAGAAAAATGATCCCTCTCAGTATGAGCACTTCCCAGGTTGCATATCTCCTGTAAGTTCACTTAAAATAGCCGTGTACCTACTTGAATGTTGGCGGTCTGCTGAATTTTAAGAATTTGATTTTACCATGTTTTGCTGAAAGAACATTTCCCCAAGAATTATATTTAAACAACCGTAGACACACACTTCACTCACAAACACTGCCACCAGCGTGACCTTAACAAGGCTGCAGAGATTGTGGAATTTCTAGCTGCTTCAAAGAAGGTCAAGGACAAGGCTACGCAAACTACAACCCAAAATGCAGCTCGCTGTGGTAAGTGATCTGTCAGATATACACTATGTGCTCATTCCTATTCAAACAAAGGGCACTGCTCATTTTCCCATAGGTCTCCCGGGGTGCTGCGTGCTGATTCTCAAGGTCCATAACACAACACTTCTGTGCTGGCCTCTGTCCCCACCACTGGCTAACTGAATAAACAGATGGAGGAAGAAAGCATCTGGAGGGGGTCTCCAATGACCCCGAAATATGAAATGTAATTACACTGCACCCACTGGCAGAATGATATCATACACCCTCGCTCCTTCTCTTCTGTCTCACAATACCTGCCAGCATTTATATAATTAGCTACTGGTAGCTATTTGGGCCAGAAAACTGTTGGAACAAGCATTTACTATCACATCACCGCTGAGATAATGTGCCAACGGCTGATGAGTGACAGGACGCCACGTACCAGGCCACAGCACACGCTGGAGCAACGCAGAGGGCGCAGAAACAACGGGAGAGATGTCTGTCGAAGTTATTACAGAGCTAATGAACACGGAGATAATTCTGCTTTCAATTATTAATGTGCTCAAATTCAGCGGTATCACATTGTGCAGCTGACAAAGGCGAGTTCCAGAGGTCAACGCGCAGATACAAAACAAAGGACAGAGTAGCTATAGTTACTCATCTGCAACGTCACATGTACCCAGAGGTGAGAAATGAAAAAAAGCCTGCTGATGATAGTTGCTATGCAGCTTACAGCCTACTGTTAAGATGCAAATCTATGCATGAACTCACCGACGTGTGCATTCAACAGCACGTCATCCTACATTACATTATATTAAATTATGTTTTAGTTGGAATGTTGTAAAATCAAACGCACCTCAATTAATGAGACAACAATAATGATATTTATGTATAACCTGGTTTTGGCTCGGAGTCATCCCCTTCTGAACATGTTGATGACGATCAGATGTGCGGTTGTGCAAGCTCATTTACTTGCAGGCGGATAAACCACTGTGACAAAAATAAGAGATTACAACAGGCACGGCAGCAATAACATAAATCCATGTCTTCTCTGTGTTGATGAAACAGGGATCAGGACCAATCCCATTTGTTTTGAGTCACGCCTCAGTGCTTGTCTCAATATGCCTGCATTAGTATGACCATCATGTGGCTCTTTGGAACAAAGACTGAGATTCCAGCTCCAGCTTCTAAACACTGAAAGTGAAATCACGAAGGAGGAAGGAAGCTCAAAAGTGCTGTTCAGTGTCCAGTTGCAATGACTATACCACCATATGTTCAGCCCCAGATCCTGCCCAGCCCTCATCCCCCACTGCCATTTCTCCCCTCTGTGCCAGTGTTGCCCTTCTAATCCTCTGCCTCTCCTGCCATGACAGATATGGCTGCTGCTCTTGTTGCTATGGGCAGGGTTAAAAGATTAAGTGTTTCAGATGCACTGTGATTCCTCTGCGTCATCTCAAACAGAATGAAAACGTGGATGTGCAGATGGAGAAGCATGAATGGACACGAAGCCGATGTGCCTCTTATAGCCTGTCTACAACCTGATTTTGTCTGACCAAAACAATGGTAGAATGATAGTACAAATTCTCAGTAAGAGAATGTGATTTTAAATATAATATATTTAAGTATAAATTAGCAAAAAAAAGAGGCTTTCTTAAACAGGAGGATGATAAAGTGAAACGTTGTGCTGAACTGCTGCAGACAAATACAGCATGAGCCATGAACATGTTGTTCTGGTGGCATTGACTAATCATGACGCTGGAACTGTCAAAACAGGGACAAACAAATACACAGAAGACAGAGACCCATTGATAGTGTCCAAACTGCAATTACAATTTGTGGTTTCCAAAGCAATTTTTCCTAATTAGTTTGTGCCACTACAAACATTGGCTGGGTGCAATTAACATTAAAACATAAACAAGAAAATTATTTTCATAAATGCAACAGATTACATCATTGGGCGAACTGAGTCAGACCGCTACAGAGACATGCCTTTCTGTCAAAATGCAGGGTAAGATCGCTGCACCCTCTTACCCATTCCCAGTATGCTTTGTGCCATCTAACACAATGAGTACATTTTCTGGAAAAGCATGTTCCCTGAAAATGCTACTGTTTACTCACAGGCACATGCTGCATCAAAGGTCGCTTCGCGTTTGACGTTTTACCCAGAGACTTCGAGGGGGCCTGGGAGCAGGGACCTCAGTCATGTTTAATAAAGATTAAGGTGGAGGCATTTGCCATTTAAAGGCTTTGGATAGACACATTTCTGTACTTTGATAGTCCATGTCACATTTTGACTTTCCTGTCAATTCAAAGGCTCCACGTGAGCCGACCGGATCATAGAAACATAGAGAGATGCCCGCGTGTCAAACCCACAGGAAGACTGACGTGGTGGGAATCAGGGAGGCAGCATCTGTACCGTGACCCTAATCTCTGTCCATTATGCACATTACCCTACATTACTTGCAAAGCACGCAGGGTTGATGTGTGTTGGTGTGTGTGGAGGTAAGAATGAAAAACACAGTCATGTGCTTTTGCAGGGTTGTTGCAGACAATGAAAACACGGCTAATGACCTTTCAGCACAAAGATTACTGAAGAGTGATAATAAAAAAAATGTAAACTTTTTTCAATGGACTTTAAGAAGATAATTGACTGACAGATATAGCAAAAGACGTCAAAGACACCAAGGACAAGGCACAAGTGTTATTGTGACTTTGGAACCTTTCTTTAAATGTGATTTTCACAGCTTTAAACACCAGAATTATGACCAGCTAAGTGTAAATTTTACTAAATGCCACCTGAGGTAAAAGAGAAAATGGTTTGGTTGTTATTTGTGAAATGTTCATTTTATAGTAGAGCTGGCAGACTTGCAAAATTTTACAAGGAGAATTTTACAGGAGGTGCAAAGATATCTAGAAACAATATTTACACCTTTAAGGCATGTGCAAATAGAGTTTTTTTTCTTTCACAGTATGCAATACTACACTGAGTTGGAGGTATAGAAGCGTCTCTCACATTAACACAAAAACCCATCAAAGAGAATTCCCACATACATATCATGAACTGTGCAACGCTGATGTAAACAACTCTGTCAGACAGAGCTGTCCATTACACTTAACCTTTGAGGTGCCAACTGTGGGGGAGCCTTTGGGCACCATAGTTTTAGAGCCCTTCTCCATAGCAACAAGTCACTTGCAATTTAGTCGATAACACATTTGGGGTTTAAATTCCATCAGAAACAACAGTAGCGGTTGTGTAAGTCCTTAAGAATCAAAGACGGACTTGTGGGTACCAGTAATTGCTATGGGAGGGAAAAGGAATGAAATGAGTATCATTAACAGTAAATTCTGCCTACCCACATGCCCCTGGAGACTCCAATCAGACCTGGTTAGATGATATCTGCTTTTAAACACATATAAACATCATCTTCTCTTTGATTTCTTACTCCCCCATTAAGCACATTGTTTTGCTTTGCTGTAACAAGCAACATTCATCTACCTGCTCATGTACCAAACAATTTCTCAAAATGATGCCGTTGAAACAGCGAGAATTTGTCTGAATGAACTGGAATTATTAGCAACAAGCTGTACCTAACTATAGCTTATCACTGAGTAACCATAAGGTTACTGAGAAATAAGGTCCTCCCCACACCAGAATATGGTAGATTGATATCCTGTAGAGATAATAGGGTTCAGTGCATGATGGGGAAAGAGAAGAGAAGTGTTTATGGGTAAATGTGAGTTGGAAGTATTGCAAAACATTTCCATTTTTTTCATCCAAGTATTTTAGTCTGTGAGAGTATCTGTGCCTCAAAAGAGAACCTAGGTTATACTGTCACTTAAAAGCTCATAGAAGAACGTTTCATTCATGGAAATTTGCTTTGAAAAATGAGCAATTATCAAACTCTATTTGCACTCATGGATGAAGCATGTCACTATCTATTACTTCGAACACGAGGTGGCAAACGAACACAGGGCACTGTAGTTCAGTAAAAGCTTCACATTCAATACATGAAACAGGGACAGTCACTAAGGGAACTGACACCAGACAGGTGAAACTAAAGGTTCAGGTTGTTTATCTCAATTAGCACATTTTTCTCTTACTTTGTGCTTTATCTCTCCTAAAGCTCTCGGGAGGGACGAGAGGTTGGCCTCAATCTACACTGGTACCAAATGGCTCTTACTTTGTCCCAGTTTCCTCTATGCTAAAATAAGAGCCACCAGAGTTGGATCCAAACTCGGAGTTGTCGTGTTAAAAAGTGGCATTTTGCTCAAGGATCCAGATAAGGCTGAGTCAGCCATTGTGTGGCAAACCAGGACAAAGGGATCGTGTTATGAAAAGCTCAGATGACAGAGAACACTCACATGCAAAGTGACGAGCTGCCAAAGACTAAAAGTAATTATTAACAGTTGCGATCGACGTGTCAACAGTTTGTTGCTGCTGTGAGTGGACAGCGGCGTGATGACTTGCGAGTCAGTGTCAGATTAGTTGCACAGGTCAAGATGTGACGAGACAGCGAACAGCTAATCTCATGAGGAAACAAAAGTGTAAGGCAGGCAGAGCCAGCGAGTCCAGCCCTGCACAAGAACTGCGTCCGAAATAAAAGCGATGCAGAGACAAGATGTTCTGAAGTGTGGAAATTTGGCCTGCAATGATACAGCATTTCAGAAACAATGCCGTTCGTCTTTTTGAATGATTGGCTGGTGGTCAGAGAGCAGATCAATAACAAATTATGCTGTGGAGACACTTAAAACGTGTATCAAACATAAAACAAGTTAAAACTCCACAGAGACTAAATGGATCTCCTCAATCTGCTGCCCGCTCACCATCTCCACTTGCCGAGGGTCCAGGTTGGTGGGTGCAGAGGCCGGTACAGCAAAGTGGATCTTCTTTCTCTCTTTGGGCTCCCCCTCGACCTCAGTTGACAGGGAGGGCTCCATGGTTCTGGATCCCTGTGGTCTGACTCCCAGCGGAAAGGAGGTGTCACAGCCGTAGATCACTATAACCTCCCTGGAGGAACCTCCCACTGCTGGGTAATCCCACTCCTCAAAACTTATCTTATCCTCTGCCTCAGTCCTTAAAACCCTGACTTCTTCTTCTTCTCTCAAAAAAATGTACAAACTAAACTGACTCTTTTTTTTCCACCTTCTCTCTTTGCCCTTTAGCGGATGATAATTTTGTCCTCCACTTCACCCTCTCTCACTCTTTCCTCCCCTGCTTCACAACCTGAGCAGAAGGAGTGAATGAAGCACGTCCTCAGATCTGGCTGCAAGGGAGAGAAGTGGGTGGGGAGGTCAGAGAGGGGAGGGTCCAAGGGCCAACATAAGGTGGAGATAATATGAGAGATGGGAGGAGCCAGAGCAAATAGGGGAGGAGAGGAAAGAGGATGTTTCAAAAGATGAAGAGCCAGCGTGTGTGTGTTCTCTCTCGGTCTCTCTCTCTTTCTCTCTCTAAGCTGAGGTTGATTTGTAATCAGAAAAAAATAATAATCTCATCACATCAGCTGAGCCTCTTTTGGCCTCTATTTGTGAATGAGAGATTTATGCAGAGAGAGGGAGGGAGCAGAGAGCACAAGAAGGGATAAACAAGAAGAGAGAGATGTGTGGGGAATGCAGGCATCGTGTACGTTGGCATCCGGCAGCTTAGCCCATGCTACTGACATTGCTAGATTTATTAGGCAGGGTGTTATTGAATGTGTGATGCATGCCCTTGATTTTTATTGAAAAACCACATTAAGGTTACAATGACATGACAAATGCAATTAAATTTTTATCCTGCAAAAAGTCAAATTAGATACTAATTAGAAAAAAAGTTAGTGAAATGAGCCTCAATCTTGCTTTTGAGTATGCAGAGGGACTTAACAATATGAGAAAGAAGTGATCGTCATTTTAAAAGGAAATTATGTGGATAGGACACAAAGGGAACAGAGAGAGAGAAGCAGTTCCAGCAGCATTTTCAGGGCCGTGCTGTTATTGCACTCACATGGCAGAGGGATTTGGACAGTGGAGAGCAGTGGATTTAGCCTTGGGGCAGAGTTGAGCTTTGGCATGGGCTAAAATGAAGGAGGTAGCTTTAGCAGAGGAGAGGAGAAGTGTAGGTGGCGAGAGGGCCTTGCTCTGCAGAACGGAGTAAAAGTTCAAGGTGTATCTGGAAATATAGAAACGCAGTGAACAGTCAACTGAGTGTTTATCCCGCTGGTCAGAGCGAGCTGGGCCTGACAGCCTATTATTCATTCATTGTTTCTGAATGAGGTTGGGAGAGGGGCAGGGGGGGGGCTGATCTTCTACCTACCTCCTCTACCTCCTGTACAGAGCAAAGCACTGCCCCAACAACGTGTTATTGCTTTTCTTAGACAGAATTTGGAGTGTGTTCTAATTTTGGGACAAGGCTGGAATGGTAGTGAAAATACAGACTGCGTAAGTAGCTTCTGAATGCTTCCGGAGAATTGAACCCTTTTTTCAGTCACTTGTTGCTATTTGATTTTGGCCCATGGCTCTTGCATAATTTGCAGAGTGTTAGGAATTATGCAGTGTTTAATGAGGAATGTGTAATAGGCTCTGTTTAAGAGGCTGACTCAGTACAAGCCACACGGAATACCTGCTTTTCAATGAAACCACTGAATTATTGTCAAATGATGAGGCATTCATTAAATGGAAGAACATATTGAGGGGAGAAGAGCATTTGTTCAAAATCAGGATCATCACAGAGGCTCGCTGTTTCCAATCAAGGTGAAATTAACCTCTTCAACCCCAAAGCCCCATGTACTTCAAGCCAAAAGGCCCCCTGTATAGGGGGCTTTGGGGTTGAAGAGGTTAACACAGTTGCAGCTAAACACCTTTGTTTTCAAGGTAAATAAACCACAGATTTGAGACTCAAGCTGATCTCTGTACAAATATGCTGAACACACGCACGCCAGCGCGCACATATAAAAACCTGCTAAATGAACAAAACGTGAAAGAGCTCATTAGCTGGTGTCACATCATTACTGAATAACAACCAGAGCCCCCTGCTTATTCTCCCTGCAGTCACTGCAGACCTGCAAACACTTCTGGTTCTTTCTTAGTTGAAAAAGAACCAGAGGTGGCAGCTCTGCAATGAGTGAATAGAAGATATGGCATGGAGAATATATGTTGTATTCAGCTGCAGAAAGCTGTGTTGCTCTGCTTTGTCTGGTTGAAAGTCATCAGGTCGGTTAGATTGTGGTCTATAGAACCCACCAAACACTGGATTCATAGACATTTTCCCTGCATTAGAACAATGCAAGACTGCTTATAGGACACCAAACACAGCGCCGTGGTTTGCATTACTTTGACAGAATTTTACCAATATTACATTTTATCATGGTAACAACTGTTTTATTTTTATTCGTGACAATTTCAAGAACAGAACAGAGGAAATACAGGGTTCGTGACTGTGCATGTTTATGTCTGATTAGCCGCAGCAAAAGTTAAACCAACGTTTTGTTGCATCAGAAAATTTGACCCGTTCAAAGGAATGAGACTGGCTGCATCTATTCATGCAGAGAGTGAATGTGGCCTAACAGTAATGTCATGGTGTCTTCGGGTTCATCACTACAGCTGCACTTTGAGAAAGGCTAAGTTATGCTGACCGTCTCAGCACATCTGTAGCATTTCTTCTTCCTCCTGTTCCTCCACATTGAGACAATAAAGGGCATAATATTCTGTTCTATTAAATGTTACTCTATGTTTTAACTTCATCAATCCTAGGCAAAACTAGAAAAATGACATGTCATTTAATACAAAATGTAACATTAAATCTCCAAAACTATAAAATATTACAGAATATCCCATCATTTATTTAAAGGTCCCCATAACAAAACCCCACAGACAATGATTACCCAGTAGGCTTTGTACTGTAGTTCACAAACAGAGAAGTTTGCTGCATATGACATCACATGTAGAAAAGATTTTAGCACATGTTTAACATACTAACTAACTTTACTGACGCCACATACATCATCATGTTGAATAAAACATACTGACTATATTAGAGCACCAGGAAAGCAGAATTAGGCCACCAGTAAATTAGACAACACATTCTGTCCAACAATATTTACTCCTAGGTTGCGATGCCCTGAACGTTTATTATCTCCAGCTCCATGAGAGTTAGGTTAGATTAAAATGTGAAACCTTCTGCCTGTCTGAAAGGTGTGGACAGTAAATACTTCAGCAAGCAACGCCGTGTCAGAATGTTGTAGCACAAACATGAGCAGGCTTCTGCGCCGCCTGAATGGATTACTACCTGACAAATTGTCAGGTAAGCTTTTCAAATGTATGAACGCAGAAGTGTCAGAGCAGCCAGGCATCGTGAAATAACCGGGCTGTTTGTCAAATTAACAAAATGACTCCACATTACTGACACACTGACAAGTAGGCAGAAAGCCCCTAAATGAAAACCAAATGAAAATAATTCTATTTAAAAACTATTGCACATAAATTCCAGTTATATATCCTATCTCTGAACCATTTTATTACATGTATTCTTCTTTGCACATTGTTTTCATGGCTGTTACCCAATAACCTTCCTATAAAGTGTTTGTCACTTTTAATACCCCTGGGGGCGTCTGCGTTTGTTTGTTCCTCTAATTAAGGCTTATACGTCACTCGCTCAACTCGTGATCCATATGTGTATTTACAGACACAAGCTAAATCCATCCATATGTACTGTGGACCCACATGCGTCTTCCTCTATTTTTTTTATTGTGCCTCACTGTGTTTATTTCATTTCAAGTATGTCATTAAATCACTATGTTGGCATATCCAGAGGAAAAACCTACTGAAGATAGATCACACTTGCAGCCTGACAACATCAAGCTTGATAACACCTCCACCACCTAATGGGGACATGCTGTTCAAAATGTGTGACATGTGCAACACGCACACACACACATACCAGAGACACTCTAAGAAAGCTCCAAGGACAGATTGTGAAATTCTATCTACTCCTAAAAAAGGGCATGTTGTACCCTGTGAGGGTCAGTGGAGCAAGAGTTTACAAAAATCTCCCTGTTATGAAAGTAACTTGCTGGTCTGACTCCTACAGCCCTTAACATATGGTACAAAACCTGCTAGGCCAGGTGCATTCTGGGACTGTATGAGTATATTCCCGCCTCATTAGAGTCGTCTCCTCTTTACATAGATTATCCTACCTGCCAGGTGCTCTGGCAGTAATAAGCTAATACCTTCGCATGAGGATTTTAGGATCAAACATTACTGCAAACGGTGAAATATCCCAATTATCACGATCACTGAGAAGCTTTGTGCCATCCTAGCAGGTGTCACAGTAATTCTGTTGAGGGCACATAGTGTGGATGGACCCCACTTGACTCCTCACTCATCCCACTCTGTCTCGTTATATAACATACCATCACACAACACACAGGTGTGTCTCCACATGAACAGCCCTGGTCACATACACCTGGGAAAGCTGCTCAGCAATGCTCATGTGGCACAGAGTTGGAGATGAAGGGTGTGTGTGCACCATCTTCTGGCTTGCTGGTGAAATTACAATTTACTTTACTTTACTTTGCTTGGCAGACGCTTTTATCCAAAGCGACTTACAGGGAGCTAGCGCTGGGTGTCTGGCTCAGGGACACACCTGGTAGGGGATGGACTAGGAGCCAGACTGGGATTCGAACCTGTGACCTTCTGCTTCCCAGTCTTGCGCTTAACCCACTGAGCTACCAGGCCAATTTAGATGATATAGTGATTTATAGTGATATATTGTTTAAGGTCTTAAACCTTACACTGTGCCTTGAGATAACTTTTGTTGTAAAATGGCGCTATATAAATAAAATTGAATTGAATTGAATTGAATAGATGACGTTAAAGGGAATTGGTGTCATGTACTATTTAACCCCATTCAGAGGTCAAAGTTCAGACACAACTTTTAAACAATGTACCTATGTTAGAACCATACTGTAAGAGAGCTTCAGAGCAAATAACATTAATAAAGAGTGAAGGCCTATAAATAAAATTTGAAAATGAGATTTAAAAAAACAAACAGATTTGTAGAACGGTGTTGCAAAGTGCATGCTAGCGTTATCATGGATGGTTGTGTGGTTCCAAGTGAGGACTAAAGAACACAGAAGACATTTTTGGGATCTTAAGGTGGGCAACACTTTCTATAATAATAAAGTTTAGTGGATCATTAGAATTATAATTTGATTGATTTATAAATTTTGGAGATGTTTCTGATAAGGAACAGTTCTAGGCTATAACATCTGGATGCATGAATGTTATGACCATGATAGTTCTACATAAATTCCAGTAGATGGCAGCCGGTTGTCACAATTCAGTCTTTAACAGGGACGTGCCATGTTGACTGTTGTGCCCTACTGGGCACTGAAACTGAAGCTAGGGTGCTCATTTTGGATCAAAGCTGATTTAAAATTCGTCACTACTTAGGGACTTGATGAATAAACCACCCTCCACAGCATGAAACTAAGACACCATGAAGACCATCAGAAAAAAAGAACATCCCACTAATGACCAAAAGCACTGAAGAAAAGCACTGAAATGATGGTAGATCCCTGTAAAGCTAAAGAATTTTGGGTGAGTTAAAGTTAAGTAGGAGACGTTGCTGAGTTACAGCTGTCGAGGCAGCAGACAAAGATGACCAAGAAAAATGACATGAGAAGTATAGATATAAGTGAGTGATAATCTATGTGTGGGTGTGTCTGAGAAGTAAAGTAGGGTGGCATGCTGGAGATGTAGCAGGTGGAAGACATGGTGAAGGCACAGACAGAAGAGGACATGGCAGTAGGGCAGTGATTTAATTAGCACCCTCTACCCCCTCCAGCCCTTCACTCATAGCATCAATAATGCATGCCCCCTTGTTTCCACTGCCATAATTAATCCCCTCTTACTATAATTAAAAGCCAAAAATCCCACAAGATGGTTCAGCTTGGCCAGGCACGGGTTGGGTTGGCACGGGAACTGATGAAAAAACTCCAGAGCCTTACACACACACACACACACACACACACACACACTCACAGACACTGTGGACAGACAGATCAACAGACAGACATGTTGTCAGAGGGATCAATAGTCAACCCAACTCCAAAACAGGCTGAGTGAATGAGCCACGGAGTCACAATATAATAAATAGAGTGTGTGAGATGCAGACAAACTGAATGAATGAATCTGACAGACTGACGACCACCCCTAGAAAATGTGTATTGAGTGAGAAAGTGAGAGAAGCGCGAGCCAAGCACAAATCTACCAACCCCAGAAAGGAGGACAGATACACACATACTTACACAGGCATCCTGTTCCCAGATGAGGGTTTGTCTCTGCTGCAGCCAAGCCAGACGAGAGGGAGAGGTGGAGCTTTCTGATGCTGCAATTAGGACCACACTGTCTGGGCAAGCAAACAAGAATGAATATTTCAGTCCGGAGATCTCCATGGGTACCTATGGTGGGGGCCTGGCACACCTACAGGTACACACACACACGCACGCATACAGACATTCACACACACAAAGACAGATACACAGCTTACCACGGCTGCCAGAATGATTCACCTCCCAATCACAGATGCCACAATTATCACATCAGTATCACTGCGTAAAGGATGCCAACTGTTATGCTCACTGAACTACTGTACAAGGTTTACAATATCAGTATAAATATGCATCAGTAGGAGCAGCCGTAGTGTGGAGCGGATGCTTTCTCCTCTGTGAAAATAGGTGCGACGAGCATCCGCGCTTGGCCACATGCCGAGAAACAACACAGTTGGTAGAGCAGAGGTCACACTTGTGTGCAACCTGAATCTCTGCTCTTCCTGCTTTTCTCGCCTCCTCTTCCAGAGAGCGCTTACCTTATTGAGTCACCTCCTCTGGCTCCCTCAGCATTTTTAAACCAGCACCTTACTTCGAAAGCTCCGGTGACCTCACAGCCCACGACTCGTACAGCGGGAACACTCCCTCTGGTCTGTGTTCATTGTCGATGCTTCACACAACCCTCCTCCTGGCCTCACTGTCAGCGGCCCCATCTCCACTTGATTTATCGCTCTAAAATACTACTGCACTAATTAGTGAAGTAATTAATTAATAGGCATTTGCATTTGTGCATATGCAATTAGGGGGCTGGAGAGAGGAGAGTGCAGATGGGGTCTGGGAGTCTGGCGGGGGTGTGTGTGTGTGTGTGTGTGTGCGCGCTGTATTACATATCTGCTGCAGCAGAAGTTTGTGCTTATTGCAGAAAGACAACTGAAGTGCAGGTCCTCACCTCACATCTATGATGGTGAGAAAAGCAGGAAGTGAGATAGAAACAGAAATGAGGTGCAGAGGTTTGGCTCTCGAGTGTCATTTGACTAAAAATAAAAAGGTTAATGGACATCTTTATATCTTAAAGGGAGAGAAATTCTATTTTGCATCATGAGTGTGTGCGTTTAGCCTGTGAAAAAGCACAGCAGGTGGCACTTTCTTAAGCCTAATCCTTAGTCAAACAAGATGCACAGTCTCTCTAAAATATCATAATTACAAACAAGCTCTCCTCCGGCATTTCAATATCAGATCAAAGCCTCCCTGATTGGAGTTGCCTTGAGACCAGTGCTGGCTAAAGCCACACTGTTGACATTTAGCATTTACTTTGGCAAGGTGACCTGAAGGTTGTTTGGGACTTGTTGAGAAGCTCCCCATGGCCACAGTGCTCACATCTCTCCATCTCATCAGCTGAGGTAGAATAGGGCATCATTTTGGCTGGCAGAGAGTCTTGCTTCCCCCGTACTCCTCCTCCACACATGCAGAAACGCGCTGACACAATCACCCCACCGCGGTTTGGGGTAGTGCCAGGTTACCATCCTCCGTCCCATAAGGGATGAGACACATTAGTGAATGTGCAGCATCACGGCTCCCCAGCCACAGCTGCCACGCTACTGGCAACCCCAGGGATGACCCTGCAATGCCCCAAATGCTCCCTCAGTTCTAGCTGCGGAGGAGACATAGGGGTGATCCAGGCCCAAGGACACGATGAGCTTCTATCAGCTATTTCTCAGCTCCCGGTCCCTGTTCCCTCAGCCCAGTGGGTCTCTTTTGCCAAGTTGGACTTGGTGGTCATCAGGCTCATTTCTCTCGCATTAACTTCACTAATGTCTGCTAAATAGAGAGCTCTCTTAGCTGGGACAGAAACAATGCAGCAAAGCGGACACACTGAGCGGCACCAAGACACCAGGGGCAAAGATTTCCTATATTTATGACACTGATGTGCCAACATGCCTTCTCCTAAATCTTGGGCACCTCTGCCAGCTCCTACCACCACCAATTCCCTGTCATTTACAGCTACACCCCCTTCCTCCTCATTTTTCATACATCCCTAGTGGGCCTGCACACCTGGGTCTCATTCTCTCTCTCTCACCCCTATTCTCACTGTGTCTCCAGATTTCTCTCTCTCTCTAATGCTGAGGCACTCCTCATCATGCGCTGCACAATGAAACCACCAGCAGCAGCTCTGGCAATCCTCACACATTCAGACACATCCACGCGTAAACGTTTGATCTTCACACGTAATCACACGAGTGCCAGTCCTCAGACACGAACACACGCACCATACATGTAGCAGACGCCTATGTAATATTATACCTTTTTATCCGACTCCTTTGCGGCTTTGGCAAGTGGCTCGTCTGTGCCCAGTGTTGTTGTGCCCACAAGAGTCAGAGCAAATTACAATTGGTTTTGGTTGTCGTTCCTCTGAATACATTGAAGCATAATTTGATCCAATTAGGTAAATAAATAAACAATATGCCTTCTGTTCCACAGCCTTAATGCACTTATAATGCATCCCCATCCCCCTACCCTCAGCCCGTCTGTGAACCAGAGAAGTGGTGAAGGGTAGACCCTGCAACTAAACACCTTTCATTTGCAGAGGAGTGAACTGATGTTATTTTACAGCAGGCTTTATGAAGCAGTGTTGGACAGATAAACTCTATAGATTCCCCTAAAGAGGTCTCCTGATGGACTGCTTGTGCAGATACGGTTTTATAGCACCACTTGTTCGACTGGAGGTCATGCACTCTTGGTGTTAATAATCTTCATGCTTGATCCTGACAAGTTTAAACTCTGTATATACACAATTCACTGTCCATTTTTAATTGTCTACTTATCGTGTGGAGTCTTCTTCGTGGTGACAGCTAAAACGTGTGTGCATACCCTCCAACACAAGTTTGGAGGTGAGGGAGGAAATTCAGAGGTGTAATTAAAAAAAATTGCCTACATCCCTTGAAGCAGCAGCACAGGTCAACAATGATGAGTTTTGTTGTTCCACCATTTTATTTTCTCCGTCTCTCTTCTGTTTTTCCTCCTTTTTTTCTGGCTGTGTGAGCGCTGTGTGACAGATGGCGGAGCCCTCCTCCACCTCCTCCTCCTCCTCCACCACCACCTCCTCTACCCCCCATACATACACACACACACACACACACACCTCTCTCTCTTTCTCTCTCTCTCCCTCTCTCCCTCTGTCTCTCTTCCCAGGGGAGGGCAAATCTCTCTGAATGCGGGCGCATGTCAATCACCGGGCTCTCATGTGATGGCTCTTGCCGGTGACGTGCCAGCCATATGGGTGCTGGCATCACAGCCTTAGCTGGTATGTAACCCCGTCCCCGGTAGCTCACAGTTGCCACACGCGCACTCACTCACACTCATACACACACACACACACACACACACACATATGCATGCGTGCTCACTTACTCACACGTGTACACACAGACGCGCCAGGACGCACGTCCGTTCACAAGCTCTGGTAACTCGAGTGCGCGCACCGGGAGAGAAGCACCACTAAACAACCCATCAGCGCCAGAGGAGGAAACCGGCGCGCTGTCTTCACCTATACACCCAGAATAGGGAGCGTCGCTTCGCTCGCTCGTGCGGTCCCAGAAGATGCTCTGAAACTCGAGCGCGGCATTTTTTTTGTTTCTCCTCCCATCCCCTCCGAGGAGCTCGGGTAGAGGTAAGTTGGAACATATACAACACTATCTTTAAAAAAAACAGAAAAAGAAATGTGGATGCTGAAGTGCCTCCAAAATGGAGGAGAACATGAATCCAATAAACAGACGAACAGATGCGTGTTAACGTCGCGTGTTTTCATATAGTTGTAAAATACCTTTAACGGCCAGATGAGGTGAATGAAACCCTCTCATCGCTTGTATTTTATGGGGTAAAAGGCTAATCTACTGGCACGAATCCATCAGAAAATCTAATGTCAGAGTGGGGTTGAGTGACTTCGCTCTGGTATGTTCGTATTGATCCGCGACGCGTCTGTTCTGCCGGTGCCACACTTGGCAGCCGATTCAAACAAAATAGTGATGGATGCAAGTAGGATGCAACATTTTCTCTGGTTGTGCCGTTGATTCAGGTTCAGTGAGGGCGCGTTTGCACAGACAGCTCATCACTGTCTCCCTTTCTCCCCCTCTCTCTCTCTTTCTACGTGTGTGTGTGTGTGTGTGTGTGTGTGTGTGTGTCCTTCAACTTTTGACTCCCAAATCTACCTGGAAAAGCTAAGATCAAAAACCACATTCGAGTCAAAAGACTGACGTCTCCCAAGCACGACTTCCCTCCTGCGGGATCATTTAAAGTGAGCGGGTCCTGGTGATTGTGGCGCCGTTCAGCAGCTCACGGGCTGTAAATAGATCGTGTCGGACACTAATTTGATTCAGAGATTCCTGCGTCTGGACCTCGAACCAGAGAAACAAAAGACTCTGTGGGAGATGTTCCCATCTTCTCCGCTGCCGCGCTGAAGGACGTCCTCGGGCTTAGTTGGAGATTTATTGATGATTTTGTCGATGATTTGCACGTTCAGTCTCGGAGCAAATGGAAGGGTGGGACAGCGCCATTGACTGTGACAGGCAGTGTGCGACGTGATTTATCTCTGTTTGTCCAGTCTCACCTCCAGCCATCTATCGCGACATAACGCTGCTTAAACCGCGGTGCTCGCTGTTACAGTGGAGGCTTTGCAGGAGAGGAAAATTGCGTTTCACCAGTTGTGTGTTTTTTTTATATATTTAACGAAGGCTAAGAGGGTACAAGCGAATTCCATCTGTACAGGGCTGTCGCTGACTGAAAGCACGCACTCGTGCATACTGAATTACTTGTGAAATCTATTTCGTGTTGGCTGCATGGTCTGTTAATTAAACGTTGTTGTGTTTTTTTTTCTTCTTCTTCTAATTGAGCAAACCTCCTGAGCCTCAGCTTTAAAAACTAGATTTTGCCCCTGGCACACCCCCGAGATAATTACCCAAGCATCCCATTCTACCTCAGCACGGGTTGCAGGTCTGTCTGCTGCTGCAGTAACCTGCAGTGAGTTGAGGAGGAAGCTTATCACAGCTGTCAGAGATCACCCTTTTTCTGAGATGGGACTGCATGCACCGATGAAGTGGTGGGCTGATTCGTTTAGTATTTACTCTAGTAGTCCTCTGTTTTTCAGATCTATACGCGTAACAGTTCATTGGTAATAGTTAAATGATAAAATGGTTTGAGTTTATTTATTTTCATCGAAATTATTTTATTTTATTTTAGCGTGAAATAGCATGATTATAGCGATGATGACTATTATCATTATGTTTTATTATTACTGCTCAGATAACATAGATCAAAGTAAAATATGTGTATGTTATATATGAACGTGTAAACGATATTTTCTTTTGTTTTGCTTCTGGGCCACGACGTTAAATTGCTCTCTAATGCTTTTTACCGTTTTTACACTTTATCTACAAGCCTTAATGCAATAATCAGCGTGACTTGAAACGGAGATACTCAATCAATTAAATTAAATCCCCGTTGCCTCCTTTGAGGAGAGGTGTATAGTGTGGATGAATAGTGCTGGAATGCAGCCAGCGCTGTGTATGGGCGTCAGGAGGAGTGAAAGTGGGGGCCCCCATGGGACCTGTAATGTGGCCCCTGCCGCTGGGACCCGCAGCGAGAGGACGCGACAGGGCACAGGGATGACAGCAGGGAATTAAATAGGGATCTGTCTGGCTGTGGCCCAGCGCAAAGCTTTAAAGTCTGTTCTGTGTTTTATCGGTAATCATACGTTTATATTTAGGCCACAGCATGTAGAAATATTCTGACTATATTTGACTAATGCTCATATCACATTTCTATGATATTCAGATACGTGTGAAGTAGTGGGTCATTGTGTTTTGTTGTTGAGACGCACAGATCCTGTGAACGCGTCGTGCGCACGTGAGGCCTAATTTTATTTTTCTCTTCTCCCAGAGCCACAATGTTGACGAGGTTTTTCAGTGACCCCTCGCTGCTTCCCGACGTGCAGAAATACTCTGGCTGGGCTGAGGACAGCGACGATGAGGATTCCAAGATGAAAGATGAGGACCAGGACACCCAGGACGACGCCGAGTCCTCTGAGCTGAGAGGAGGCAGCCGGACACACTCCGAACACGCCGGTGAAGACGATGAGGACGACGAGGTGGAGGAAGAGGACGATGGAGAGGATACAGAGGGCGACAGACCCAAGAAAAGGGGCCCAAAGAAGCGCAAAATGACGCAAGCCCGGATCGAGCGCTCCAAAATGCGGCGAATAAAAGCGAACGCAAGAGAGCGGACCCGCATGCACGACCTGAACTCTGCGCTAGACAATCTGCGCAAAGTGGTCCCCTGCTACTCCAAAACGCAGAAACTGTCTAAAATCGAGACGCTGCGCTTGGCCAAAAACTATATTTGGGCGCTGTCAGAGATTTTGCGCTCTGGGAAAAGGCCGGACCTCGTGTCCTATGTCCAGACTCTGTGCAAAGGGCTCTCCCAGCCTACGACCAACCTGGTGGCGGGTTGCCTGCAACTGAACTCCCGTAACTTCCTAACCGAGCAGCAGTGTCCAGACGGGGGCAGATACGGTTCCGGCTCTTTCTCCGTGCATTCCTACCCCTACCAGTGTGCACGTCTGTCCAGCCCTCACTGCCAGCCGGGCTCGAACTCGCACCCGCTGAGGACGCACGGTTACTGTTACGACTCCCTGTACGGTGGGAGCGGATCCCCGGAGTATAACAGCCCCGAGTATGAGGGGCCCCTTAGCCCGCCTCTGTGCATCAATGGCAACTTTTCCCTGAAGCACCAAGGTTCTGCGTCCCCCGACAACGAGAAGGGGTACCACTACTCTATGCATTACTCTGGTTTGCCTGGCTCCAGACCCACCGGGTCCCACAACCTGGTGTTTGGCACTTCGGGGGCCCGGAGCGGCATTCACTCTGAAAACGTCCTGCCTTACCATGACATGCACTTACACCACGAACGGGCCCCGGTGTACGATGAACTGAACGCGTTTTTTCACAATTAAAGTGAAGAACCTAATGTGAGTCCTGTTGCAATCAACAATCTGTCCATGGCACACTTTAAGACAAGCTCGCCGCCAGGATGTAGGCATTCTGGAGAGATGTTTCACACGTTGACATTGGTGGTGTTCTTTTGGTTTATTCAGTATGAGACCTTTGGGTTGCTATAGTCAGGGATGTAGTGGAGGACAGTCCACCCACGCACAATCTAATTTTGCGCAAAATACACCTTTTTTTTGGCTGATGTCAAACTTAAAGGGGTGATTTAATAAACAATCAAGCCCTGAGGATAAAGCAGTTTCAAATTCTTGATGTTTTTACGTGATTCGTATTTGTATTGGTGGTTGTTTGCATTCTGATGACTGAGAGACAAAGTTTGCCCACTTATTTATGTACCACTACATCACTGGCTACAGCGACACCCTGACGTTGGGGGTGATTTTCTAATATTGTGAAATCAATTTAAAAAAACAAATCACATTTACTCGCCTGTACATGCGGGATTTGTGAGGTTGTGGTTTGAGGAGACTTTTTTTTAAAATGTGCTAGTTGAGTTGTCTCATAAATAATCTGTTCTCCAGCAAATCAGTTGTTTCGCTTCTATGCAAAACCCAACGAGAGCACACAGCGACGCAACGAGGCCCAGAAAGACACTGTATGTTTCAGCACTGTCGCTGCACACACACACACACACACACACACACACACACACACACACCTTGGAATTAACATCTAACAAATCTGAAAAAAAGCTGGATTCGCAAAAAATGTTTTAACTAATGAAAAGTTGAAATACGATGAAATCAGACATGTTTTTCTATTTTAGTTTTTCATTTTTATTTATTCACATTACCCTCGTTCTTCAACTTGAGCAATTGCACTGTAATTTGATTTGATTTCAAATTAAAACTTGGTTCAATAATTTCGTTCTGCAATTTACAATCTGCTATGCTGACTATGTTTCATTGTTATTATTATTATTATTATTATTGTTATTATTATGCTATTTATTGTGTTGTTTTTTTGTAATGAATGTCAATAGTCTATAAAAATGAAGGATCCCATGTGTTGCTGAGCATTTTTTCATAAAACACAAATCTTTCAACTTTGTATTCAACAAACTGTGTGGTAAAATAAAATGACAATAAATAAACAACTGTGTTTTTTTTGTTCATGTACATATATAGAATAAAATACATTTCCTTTCACACTCTGTGGAATATTAATAATTCGATCCGGCACATTATGGAAATGCTTCAGTGATCTGCAGGATACTAAAGGTCTAAAGATCAGTGGCCTGCTCCACTCTGTGTGTTCCTGCTTTTAGGAGAACTACCAGGCCTGGCGCCACAACCGGCAGGAGATCTTCAGAGAGCTTCCGGGCCTTCAACAAATAATCTGGAACAGGAGAGAGAGGGCTGTGTTAGTCTTCCTGATCAAGCAAAACTGTACCAGTGCGTCATTTTTGCTTGGCAGACAGGTCATAGTTACAAAGCCGTGTGTGAAACGTATCAACAGATTTTTAAATGCAGCACGAAAACACATTTAGTGTAAATTGGGATTCAGTGACTGGAGAATTTGGAGGCTGAAAGAAGCCTGGACACACAAGACACATAATGTAGATTAAACTTCGCTTGCTTTCAAGGTCACGGTGGTAATAATGTGAATCTGCTTCATATTATCTCGACGTGAGGAGCACATTCGTGTCAGCACCGCGGAGAGCTCCTGCAGCTGCTGCGCGCTCCTTTTGGTAAACACCCAAATGAGCCATACTGTGGTCAGTTCGACATCACTGCAACATGCAGTGGGGTTTGCAATCGCGTCGCCATGTTGGAGAAGGTGTTGAACAACAGTTATTTTTAGATTCTGTCCCAGCATCGCCAATAGAAATGTACGCGCACTGCTGTTGGTTAGGTTTACACCATGTATCTATTATCTGTTATTATAAAACGGAATATTGACTGTCCAGATAAAATCATGCATGGTGTGGAAGCATCGAAGCAAGAAGCACAGCTTTGATACCAGTGAGAAAATGCAAGGGATTTCGATCACATACTAATCATTTCCAGAAAAGGAAATACCGCTTTCTAAATATGGATTTATGTATCTAAGGACGTGTAAACCGCCTGGTTACATATAAATATTAACACTGTCAAATGTCCAAACGTACAAATGTGACTTTAGAAAACAGGTGATCACACACAGACACACACAGTGCAAGGCAGAGCCGTTTCCACCCCAGCTGGGTTTGGAGCGCTGCCCCGGGACCCATATGTTTCCCAAAATGTCCTGGGTGCTGTCTGCTGTAAGGACACACAGACTGTGGGTGTCGGGTGATGGTGACCAGCATCAATACAAATATCACTGTCAGAACTTTAAACATAAACCGTCCTGTTTAGAAATTTATTATTATTTAGACTGTTGAATAAAACACACAGAAAAAGAAAAGAAAAGAAAAGAAAAGCTACAAGATTTTGTTTTTCTTGGAAAATTACCAGACTCTTTGTTATTAATTTATTGGCCAGTCAACAGCTCCCCTAGTTTCTCCCCAGGCATAATGGCCTTATACGTGCAAGTTAAAAGTTCAGATAGAAAATACAGAATTACTGAATCTGTTATTACTAAGCATATAGAAACAACAGAATAAAGTTTTAAATAGTTTTAAAACTAATATTAGGTGTGATATAAATAGAAGGTCAGTAACGTTTTGAATTTTTTATATTTACGTAAAAATGTCATAAAGACTAAAATAGGTTTTTAAAACGTAAGATGTCGAATTTAGCAAATTCACAATTAAATAGTGTAACCACAATAATAAATCTTAAAGAAAAAAAATATAACGATGTAAAATAAATTAAAAGTTCGTTATTTAAATAACTAATGTAACAACTCTGTAATATTTTGTAGATAAGGTGGAAACGTGTTCCTGAAATGTGGGTGAATATTTTGAACAAGGTAACTCTTAATCAGGGAATCAGCTTTGATTCACTCGTTTTCATTTCGATAGGATTGAAGTCCCAGTCCTTCAGGTTAAACCACTGCCTCACGTTACAGACAACATGTTCCTTTTGGCAGACATCTACACCTGTGAGTGCGTTCGTTTAGTCTGAGAGTTCCCGGAGGGAACAAGACGCGAAACTCCGAGGCCTACTCCGCTTTTGTCTCACACTTTCTGTTAGTCTTAGGCCTCGAGGTTTCGTTTTGGCTTCATCAGCGCAGGAAAAAAAAAGTTTCTGTGCATTTCTGGAGGAGTCGGTCCAAAAGTGAAGCCAGCCAGTAGTGGGAGAGGGCATCTATCAAAATACTCCCCCGACCTACCCACACCACCGCCGCCTCCTCTTTCTCCGTAGCCGTGCCAAGTCCCTTAATGTTCCCCAGCAGCAGCACTAGGAGCCCCGGAGAGGACGACCCAGTGTGTGCGCCAGTGTGCCAGTTCACCGGGCCAAAGTGGCACTGCTGGGAGGAGTCGATGTTTCTTTCCTAATTTTTGCAGCATCTGTTCATTATCCAGGACGTTTAAAAACGAGAGCGCTCATCCCGAGTAACCCTTCGCCACACACACACGCACACACACACACACACACACAGCAGTGAGGGATTTTTGAGCAGAGATGTTTTATGAATATGCATATTTCGCTCTAATATCATGTTGTACATGCGTTGGAAGAAGGCTGTGCTGCGGTTCCTTCATATAACCTTGCAACAAAACAGACTAAGTGCAAAACACACATGCTGACTAAAAAGAGATCGTCTTTGATTAGGTTTGGTAACATTTTAGTTTAGTTTAGATCACTTTAATAGACCAGAGCGTTCATTTGGAAACGCTCACTCACCACTGTTAATAGATGCAGTGCAATAAAAACACCTATTTTTTGTTCCCATATAAAGTTCAAAGTCCTCTGCGTGGACACCAGGTGTTTGAATGTGTGTGTCATGCGATCACCTCTATTTATTACATGACAACTTATATACTTATCATATAATTTATATATCTGGTATTTAATGCAACATAAAATGACAAAATGATAATTTGTTGATGTTGCGGAATTTACAGGTGTTAAATTGCATCATTATCATCATGCCAAATCATTTTACACATGAACACAAACTTTATTATTCCCTCTTCCTTGTGTTAGTTATTCATAACTTTAGTTGGAATAATTTAGTAAATAAAAGTCTTCTTAAAAAAAAAACTTTAATCACAGTCAGTCTTAACCAGTACTTAAGAAAAAAAACCTCCCAGTGACACTCTGTGCTCTACTCAGGATGAAAAGTGAGTGAATGAATCTCGCTGTTTAAATTATCGTGTTCATGCCCACTCTTTTTCTCACTCAACTTGGTAGGAAAAAAATCAAGTGTTTGTCCGACATAACAGTCAATAGTGCGATTATCAAAATGTCACAAGTACTCTGGTGTGAATTCCAATTAACGTCTAGTTAAAATAATAACCGGGTGTTTTTATGCTAAATGCATATATCAGATGATAGTATGGATGAAAAAAATGTCAATAATAAAGACATTGAGGATTAAATTTGCGTGCTGCGGGATAATCTGGCCAGGAGATTGTGAGCATTTGCAAGCTGTCGTTGATTTACAAAAAAACAAACAAACCACGAGGCACTAGACACAGCTTCCATTCAAACAGAAATCCGTACACACATATCATGCCTCTGAATAATTAATGTGCACAAATACGCGACGATAAAGACCAGAAACGCGCAGTAGTCGCAACTTTGCGAACTTCTCTGGCACTTGCAAAACGCGCTGAAAACTAAATAGTTCCACATGTGTACAGGGGAAACAGTCGTGCAGACTTCGGCCAATCCCTCTGCCAGACTGTGTGCCAGTGCCCCCACACTGCCAGACACGGGAGTGGGTCTGTCACTGGCAGCGCATTCACAGGAAATTCCACAACATCTGTTTGTTATCACACAATGGGGCATAGTGCAGCGCGGGCAGTGGGGCAGAAGACGCGACAGAAGCTAAATGGAGAGTATGCTGCCGCTGGAGGTCCTGCCAAGGGATAAACACGGGCTACAGGAGGAGGAGGATGTGTGCAGGAGGCGGCAGGAGGCTGGGGGTAAAGGGGGCAGCGCCAGGTAGGTTTCAGGCCTTTTGGCGGGTGGCCAGATGCCGGGATGTAGGTGTATGCGGGAGAAGGGTTTGTTCAGAGAGTTTGACCTGTCCGGGAGCCCTCCGCCCACTTCCGGAGGGCCCGGTGGCGGCATGGCTCTGTTTAGGGGGTTAAGTAGGAGCGTGCAACGGGACGCAACAGGATCGGGGGTGTGGGGGGTAGGAGGTCGTTGCTGGTCTGCACAGAAGGCGTGTGTGCGTGCGTGCCTGCGTGCTCGTGTGTTATGATAGGGTTGGATGATGCCCTGGTCACATGGGCAGCAGTAATTGGCCTCCATATTGACCAGTTTGCAGCGCTGGGGGGCGGGCGGTCTCCCAGCTGGACCTGTCAGATGGCATCGCATCCACCTCACTGATCACCCCCCGGACGACCTAGGTACCTCTCCCCTTTTCCTTTCATCTCCTCCATCTCCTTCATCTGCCTTTTCTCCGTCACCTTTAATCTGTCGTTACCCGCCTCTGCTGCCATTAAAGGGGTGACCTGCTCCCTCCATCCGTCACCGCTCAGCTTCTCCAAACTTAGAGCAAGAAGTCCGCACTTCAGGCAAACAGAACAGACTCGAGAACAATGCTACTTCCTAAATAAGAACTTTTCCTTGGGTGGTAATCTGGGTTGATTAAGATGGGAGCAGAACAGTGTCCATGCTCCATAGATACAGACATTGACACATAAGCCTGGACCAACCTGTTGTCAATGATTCTCTGACATTAGGACAGTGATTAAAAATATTTGAACGTGTGTGCTAAAATGTAAAGCATAGCAGTAGTTTAAAAGAGCACTAAAGAGCTAGAGTTGGGTCAAACTACTGTGAAATGTTGCGTTTAGTTCCCATTTACTTCATCATATACAGGAAAATTCATCTTGGGCATTTATGTAAAAATTATGTTTAAACACACCGAAGTAAATAAGCAGGACAAATCTCTAAAACCAAATATACATTATGTGAAGCAGTTACATGACTTTATAATCGCTCTGACTATCCTGAAACAAAGGCAAATTAAGTAGTAAAAAAGTGTTTGAATTATTAAGCAACACTTTTGCTTCGCTCATTCAACTGGTCCACTTATTCAAAGGCAGAATATTTAAAAGTTAATAAGTCTTAAACATGATTTCTTTTCAGTGTTAGTGTAAAACAGACCTCTGACTGACTTTTCGCGTGGTATCACCCTCCCACCCGGAGCAGTAATGGTGTGTGTTTTGCTGTGAGATGCCCAACTGTGAGGAGTTAGCACTATAGAAAGGATTTCATCCCAAACTTGGCAGGGAAGGGTCTCTGGGTACGCAGAGAACAATCGCCTCTCCTTCGGTCCTGTCAGCCAGCAAACACCGAGAGCTGGCACACGCTCAGTGGGAAAAGAGCGGGAGTGACAAGGGGGGATGAACACACATGCACTCGCATACACTTCTGCCCATCCCCTCCTCACAGTACCTAAATGGGTTCTGATGATGCCACCGGGGATTGTAGGATGACAGGGCCGAATCTGCAAAGTGGAGGGGAGGACCTCATGAAAATAGTCTGTAAAATGACCACAGTGTTAGCCTCTTGTCAGACTAACAGACAGACAGACAGAGAGGGAGGGAGGGAGGAGAGGAAAGCAGAGACAGATAAAGACAGGAGGAGACTGGCAGAGCAACACAATGTTTACCGTGCATGCCCCTCTGCCAGGGAAAGCTCACAAGCAAATATGTGTATAATATATGCTCACATGGAAAAGTGTTGTGCTCCCGCTCCACCTTTACTATCTGTGTTTCTGCATACATGTGAAGGCAGGAGCCTAACAGCATCCTGTGTGTGCACGCATGTGTGCCTTTATGCCTGAGCAAGAATGAGGAGGAGAAGAAGGAGAGGTGGGAGCACAGGGTGAAGTGTGTTTGTGTGTATGGAGGAGTGAGTGGGTGGGTGGGTGGCGGGGTGGTGTGCACGTCTAAATTCGGTGACATCTGTTCATTACAACTAGAGTGTGTTTATTTTTATACAGCCAGCCACAAGCAGAGAGCTCAACTGGCACCGCTGGTTAATGTACCAGTCCGCTACAACAGCACAGCAAATGAAATATTAACCGGCAGACAGAAAGAATGAGGAGAGGAGCGAGGACAAAGGCAGAGGAAGAGAAAAAAATGATAATATGTGACAAAAATGCACACACACACACACAAAGTCCTCATTCTGGTCTAATTAAGGAGCAAGACACAATCAACAACTCACATTGGAAAAGGCCTAAAACTGCTTCCTACATCCACTGCAGTGGGAAAGAACAGGAACGCTGAACGCTTCAGAACAGATGATGCGTTATGGAAACACGTTGCTACATGACGATATTAGTAAGCACAGGTATAGATTCCATATAGTATGTGGCATGTCCTGCTTTGTTGTTTTTTTGATCAGCCAAGGTCACCGTGTTCTTTACTTGGCTTGGCAGATGCTTTTATCCAAAGCGACTAGCAAGGAGCTAGCGCTGGGTGTCTGGCTTAGAGACACACCTGGTAGGGGAGTCAGACGGGGTTCGAACCCACAACCTTTCTGCATCCCAGTCTGACGCTTAACCCATTGAGCTACCAGGCCGCCTGCTGCAAAGCCACAACTCCTGACCGCGAGAGTGAACAGTAGCAGACCAACACTGTAGCCGCCCAAACGAGCCTGTATCAACAAGCCCCCGTGCACCTGCCCCCTTCCCTGCAAATGCCCTCAGACCCATCACTGCCACGCTCTCATCCTCCCCAGGGATGGCCTGCTCTGGAATGCCGCTCATGGGGAAGAATCTGGCTGCAGGCACTCAATATGTCACATGTGTCTCAGAGAGAGAGGACGAGAGACAGAAAGAGGTGTGACGAGAACGCTGCAGTGCTCTTACAAGGCAGTGACAGGTTGCCTGCGTCTATGTTAGTGTGTGTGTCCCAGATTAAAGGTTTAAAGGGTTCAGATTAACAGGCTCGGGACACAGTGGCGTGCATTGAGCAAAAGGGAATTATAATGGCATTAATGTCTCCTCTGCACCGGCACATTAGCCATTCATTACCGTGTGGTTGCACAATAAGTACCATGCCGCCCATCATTCCCCTCTGTGTTATTGCATTCATGACAATGTTAACACGTTGAGATGCTTTGTTATTCATAGACTATTAGTGGGAGTCTCTACCACTCTCTATCACTTCTTATCTGATAATTGTCCCTCATCTTTATGCATTTTGAAGGCAGTGCAGAAGGACAAATGCCAAACAAACTGATCTGATTTCTACACATATTTTAAATAATATGTTCTTTCTTTGTCCAATGTATTGCACATGAGATCAGCATTTGATCACTATCCTAATCAAGTTGAGATTGTGAGTTGGTGAAACATCATCCGCCAACAAGCTTGTGGCCTCTACACTGCCAGATATTGTGCACACGCTATTATATTAAGGCAGAAATTACACAAACATCAACTTAGACAAGAGAGCAGGAGCTAGCAGAAAAAAAATGTGTATGTAACATGTCTTAAGTTGTTTGGCCAAATACTTGTGATTATATATATAAACGCTGGGATAGAAAAAGGTACCATTGCCAATTAAAAATACAGCAAGCCAAAGAAAAGCTGCTAAAATGTGAGAAATAGATGTGTAAATTAAATAAAGAAAGTGAAATATAGTCACAAATACGTCTTCTGCATTGCTTTATGTCACTTTACAGCATGTTTCATTTCTATTATTCAGCTGCCTAAAATCAGCTCATGGTTTATTATACATGCATATTTATATACACATATATAAATGTGTATGTACAAATACTGTTGTTTCATATTGTAAATAAGCAACTGTTTTATAGGAAGTTGCCACATCAGTTTAAAAGCTGATGGTTTCTGTCGTTCAAACTTGGCCTTAAAGTGTCAGTTATTACAGGACATTGTGTTTAGCAGAGCTTCGGGGTGCAGCAAAAATATGGTGCCTAACACAGGCGGCAAATCGCTGCTTCATTTTGTCCTGGTTTAGTTCTGACACGTCAAAATAATTTCAACAAATGAATGTTTAGAAATGTAACACCTTGTTGGAGCTGATGGAACACCTCACACACAATAATACGCCTAATTCATTAAGGCACGGCACAACTCTCAGCTCCAAACTTTGGTGTGTGCATTCGTGCCAAGAGAGATGTGAAGACATGGATTGACACACCAGCTCTCTTCCAAAGCCCTTCTCCTCAGCCTTGCCAGATTAAGGGATTACCAAGCAAGGCAAACACTAAAGCTGCCTAATTCACACCCATGCACAGAGAGCTAAGGCTACCCAGAGCCCCGTAGAGCCCCGCTTTCCTCAGAGCAGCTGTGTGATAGAGGGAGGAACAGAGATGCCTCTCTCTGAGGAACCAGAGGGAAAAAAGAGAGAAATCAAAGCATTACTCATACAACTTTCTCTCTATGCCACTGATGATTTTTTGGTAATTAGTACACATCGCTAATGGTTCACCTACAACCAAACTTTTGCAAATTCTTGAAACAACTGTCGATTTTCTCCACAAAATCAACAAAGTGTTTTTTTTCCCTTATGTGTCTTCATAATAGAGGATTTGCAGCAGATCATGTTTTATATCTAAATGGGGAAAGTTGAGATGAGAGCAAGAATAAAGGCTGCGCATAAATAAAGGCAAAGAGATGTGGTCTTAAACATGATCCTGCAATCCAGTTAATCACTGGAGCCTTAACATCACCCCGGGAACATTTAACTTGATAAAATAGAACGATAGAAACAAAAAATGAGGTTCAATCCCAGCTCTAAATGATTCACTTCATGGTGGTGACAGTTTTTTAAACACAGCCAAGTTGCAGGAATATTGACTAAATAATAGCTTTATGATTTAGCAACCGTTAATCCACCTCACTGATGGTGATCCTACAGACACAGCAGCTACAAGGGGAAGAGGTTGCTAATTATCTGCTGTGGATTAATGTTTGTTTTGCTTTGAAGGACATTCAAGCTATCAGACACCTATGCCACTGAATATTCACTACTTAAATTGGATCTGAAGGCTGAAAAGTTGGCGGGACGCAAAGGCAGGCTGTGAATTGTGGGAACTAGATTTCCTAACAGTGTCCTATCACAAAAACACACCCATTCATCTTAAGTTTTGGCACACTTCGGAGACCAAAAGCAAGCAAACGACATCCATCTCGGTTTATGTACAGTAAACAAGAGGCAAAGGCAATGAAAGCGAGACACAGGGATACAGACAGAGAAACAGAGGGGCTGTGGTTTGGGCGCGTGCTCTCCAGCGGGCAGAGGACAATGCAGGTCTGGCACCGTCTCTGCCCCGTGCCAGAGGGAATAGAGTGCCACATGGTGCCCCTTATGAGCAGGGCCAGCCTGGAGGGAGATGTGGGCCACAAGGCATGTGTGCATGTGTTGTTTTTTTTTGTCTGCTTTTGTGCATGCACTTGTACGTTCGTCTGTATGCATGACCATCCGAACACGTCACACCTAAAGGTGCAGAGACAAGAGACATATATCTTCAAGCTTTAGGTGGAATATATGTAGATGTGGGTACGTTATAAAGTATAACACCGGTGTGTGTGTGTATGTGGAGTGGGTAAGGAGAGGTGGGGCACAGGGTGGGTGTGTGGATGTGGTGGGGGGAGTCCCAGTTCCCTTTTGCATCTTAAATTCCTCAACATCTGTTCAACCCTTCTCTGTGGTAGCAGCAGAGGGTTGTAACGTGTGTGTGTGTGTGTGTGTGTGTGTACGTGTATGGGTGTTTTGAGCGCTCGTGTCTGTCTGCATATGTGCATGCTCTGCTGAAGGTGCTGGTTGTTACCCGCACCTTAATTAGAAGGAGACAGAGACTCATTTTCAACAATAGTTGCAGGTAATGTGAAGCGCTCGCAGTGAATACCAAAACAGACCCATTCACCTCCAAACGCTGCGACATTTCCTCTGCGCCAATAGGACCGTGACCCAAATGACAAGTTCAGCGCTTTTGATCAAAACCATAATGCACGTTGCAAGCGGCCCATCAGAAATATAACACTGATGGATGAGACTGTTGCCTCTAATCAAACACAGTGCTGGGCAGAACAAGTAGGTCAACCTGAGCCGCTCACAAGTGTGTCCTGAGTGCATTTATCACCAGATTGGAAAGAAGTCATCCAGAGATGTGGGTTAGCATTAGCATGTCATGTACATGCATGAACGTGGAATAACAAAGATGTTTGGAATAAAATATTTAAGTTCTGTGCGCCAGCTCCTGAGTGAGAGCAACAGCGGTTTCAGCGCTCACAAATATGAGTGTGGGTCATTAAAAGTATGTCTTCTCAAGTACTGTACAAATATAACGTAGCCTACTTCTATTGTTCTTTTCAGTTTATGTGTTTACACCACAGAGCCAGTCAAACTTTAGGATGCGCTTCATCCGACACAGTTATTAGTTTACTACATCCAAATCATTTATGAAAACTAAAATCAGATGTTCAACATGATGCTGTTGATGTCATCAAACAAACGAAATCGATAAAAATCAGTAATAAGAATCTTTTTCTAATACTTTCATTAAAGTACATTTTTTATTGCAAGAGCGGAGACTTAACATAAGACACTTTTAGTGAGTTTGTTAGCGAAGAGATTGTCCACCTCTTTGTCTCTTTCAAAGGTGGATAAATGACAAACACACACACACACACACACACATCTATGACCTCTTTGGTAGACACTACCCGTTCGGTACCCCTCACTAACCCGGTGCCAGTCTAACGCCACCTTAATGCCGAGCCTGCCAGACGTATGTCACATCAGAGCAGACCCTGTGTCAACTCCTCACAGTACATATGCCAACCCGATGCCCTCCACATGCCAACCTCATGCTACATTGGTAGCAATCCTCAGACAACAATATGCCAACGAAGGACCTCTGCTTGGCCCAGAGTGCAAATCCCTCAGCAGCGGGCACCGGGCGACACTGTATGTAAGTGGAAAAGGTCAGAAGTCACTGGTGAATGAGGGTTCAAAGACAAATCTGTCGTTTTGGTTCTTCTTCAGTGGATGCAATTAGCAGTAAAATCCTTCTCCCAAGCCCCGCTTAAGCTCTAATCTCAGAGTCTGTAGGTTTCCTCCAGTCTGGTTGTCGACCAGCCTGTCTCCCACCAAAGCCCCTCACCTCTGTCTCTCTCTCTCTCTCTCTCTCTCTCTCCTGATGCCTGCTGGCACTTTGGGAGCAGTGCCCCTCCAATCCCCATACCCCACCCCACTCCCCCCAAACTCTACTACCCAGCCCCCCTTACCGTGCTCCCACCCCTCCCTCCTCCTCCTCCTCCTCTGGATGCCAGCCGACGGCCCTCACAGTGTGGCACGCCATCTGCTGCCGCCCGCCCCGGCAACCCATCCAACCCTCCCCTCTTTGCTAACTCTACCCCCCACCCCTGCAGACAGCAGCTACCCACAATCCTCCTCTGCCTCAGCCGCGCGGCACATAGAACAGGAGGCTTTCGCACAGATCACTTCACCCCCCGATGCCCCTGCCAGAAAGGAGGAAACTGGGGAAAGTGTGTGTGTGTGTGTGTGTGTGTGTGTGGTGGGGGGGCTTATGGATGAAATAGTCAAGCTTTCAGTTCTGTGTGTAAATAAAATCAACATACATGTACACCATGAAGTACAGGTACTTCTAGTTGACTTCACCGTGTCTTCTCAGACACAATGCTAAACGCAGTCCTCAGTTTAGAAGTCGACCCACACGGAGACTCATTCTCTTCATTGACAACGGACACGTCTGGGCCTCTGAGTTAAACCGTGTGTAAAATATGTTTGTTTTCCTTCACTGAAAATCACAGGTTGTGTCATGAACACACAGGTGAGTGAAACCTGCACACGCATTCAGTCAACACTGTTATTTTGTTGAGAACAAAAAGATGCCCTGCCACAGGGGTAGCTAAACTGACATCACAGCAAATCCTGAAACCTCTCTATGGACACACACACACACACACACTGCTGCTGTCTGGGATCTGATGGGGTCTTTGTGGCAAAGCTCTCTGATCACTCCTTAGCTTTGACAGAGAGAGAGAAATAAGATGAGAGACATTAATCTATAGTGGGAACATTGGAGAAAGAGAGAGAGCAGAGCTTCATCCATCTTGTGTGGGTATGGAGCTTCATGGCTGGCACTCTATCCATCAATGAGCGCAACATTAACTCTCTGGATCAGAACCAACATCCCCAGATCTCGCTCCATCTTTCTTCCCCTCCCATCACTCTGCTGCATACACACACACACACACACCATTAGTATTCCATTGACATCCATGAAAAACCTCAACATCTACCTCTCCACCTTCCTCTCTCTCTCTCTCTCTCACACACACACACCAAAAAATCCTTTTCTTTTCTGCAATCATCCCAAAATCTCCCATTCTATTGAAAATCAAAGTGATATTTTTATATTTTGCCTGGTTGGTGGAGTGTCTTTCTTCTCTCTCTCCCTATCTTCACACACCCTCGCCACCTAAACAGCTAACTTCCTCAGCTCCCTCTGATGTTTAACTTGTCTCCATTCCTCTTTTCTCCTCTCTAGACCTCCTCTCTCCGCGGAGCCGCCTCATCCTCTCCTCTCTTTGTCTCTCTCCCTGTTGGTGTTAATAATTTAACTACTGAGCTGCTGCAGAGCTGGCTTCCATCCAGGCTTCATATTGGCACTGTCTGTCTATTTATGACACTGTGTGGTGGCGCACATGTGTGGGATGTGCTACAGTGAGAGGAGGCCTGGATCTGTGTGTGTGTGTGTGTGGGTGAGGACGTGCATGTGTTTCCCTATTAGACTCCAGCCAATAGCAAATTAGCCTCCAAAGCTGCAAGACTGTCGCCTAAATTGAAGTTAGAAAAAGAGACGAACACTGATTTTTCCTCCAGAGCACAGAGTGGTTTGTATTAGTCAGTGAGTGGGACACTTAGACAACAGCCAATCACAAATGATATATTAATAGCCGACAGTTTACTAGACTTTCAGGTTATGTTTATTATGTGTGATGTAATAGTAGTGGGTGTGATGTTTTTATTCAGGCTTCTCTGCGAGCATATTTAAAATGGTTTACTAATTTAAAATAAGACTAACAAACTGTCAGTTATTGCTTTACAAAGTAAATGTTCCTATTGATTTTATAATTTTGCTGCGATTATGTTAAATTACATATCTGCACTGTCACATTCAACCTGGCAGAAAAGAAATAATGATGAAGAAATTCAATAAAGGAGGAGCCATTTCAGGACATGCTGTTCAAAACACAAATAAAAATGTTGTTATGAACAAAACTGTGTTGAGCTGGAACTTGTTGCTAAATTAAATTTCACATTAACTCCATTCTGTCAGTACTTACCCTAATCCATTCCCCACATTACCTGAGATCCCTACACTATCTACTGATCTGAAAAAAGCATCTGAAGCAGGTGTGTGACACGGTGTGAATGTCTACGTCGCCTCCCACACCTCTCACCCTCCTACAGTCGTGCCCACAAGAGAGCTCTGCTGGGTAAAACCAGTGCAAGACGCTTACGATATTCATTTATTCTTCCCTTGCATCATCGATCGTTTTGTTTTACGTTCTTCAGAAAAATCTGCTGTCCTCTGTCGGAGTCTAAAAATATCTGCTCACATGAGACGATACAGCATTATAGCCTTCGCTGGGATGCATAGTAAACAGACATATGCAAGGGTGCCCACCGCTTCACCTTATTTAAATTTGATATTTCATAAGGGCCTTTCACACTTGCTGGGAAACATAAACACACAATGAGAGTCTGCGTGCATACACAGAACCTGCACTGTCATTAATTGCAGCGAGGGAGGGAGGTCACTGTACCAGACGGTGTTTGTGTGTCTGTGTGCACGTTTGTGTGCTCGCATGACAGTGGATAGTGTGCTCACATGTATGTGAGTGTGCATGTCAAATGGGGAAGGGAACACACACACACACACACCGGTGTTGACAGGTGGCTGTGGTAAAGAGGTGGTCCCTGAGCTGGGCTCTGCCTGTCTCTGGCTGAGAAAGAGAGGAATAAAAAGCTCCCAGCAGCTGTCGCCCTAATTCCTCTAACACGGTGCTTGTGCTCTGATTAGAAAACAGATCTGGCCTCTAATTTACTCCTGACACCAGCTAATGCTCTATATCTCAATCGCTTCGTCCCCACTCGCCACTGACCTGCCTGGCTGGACACACACACCTAGTGGCTCAGAAAGGTAGGAAACAGCACATGCTGGTACACGAAATAAGCAATAAGAGGCCTGGGCTGCTCCTCTGGCATTAGACACACAAGTACTGTTTGAAGATTTGAAAATTGACAGTTGTTAGTTTGGGAGACATCAATCCAGGCCTGAAGAGTCAGTTGTGTTGCTTCACGGCGACATCTACCAGAGCTTCCTTCTAAATAATATGTGAAATAAAGTCATTCTTATGGTTGTTCCTAACAGTACTGGATTTTAAACTCTATGTTTTGTTAATTATTGGAGTGTAGGGGACATATTTAAAAATAGTTTTTAACTGATCTTGTTTATACCAGTCATGACAACACTGACAAAAGCAAAGCGTAGCAAGATAAATTCTTTTTTTATGCATTTTTAGCCTTTTTAATTCTAATGGTGAAAAACTGTGATGCCAAACTGAAAGAAGAAGCCAAAAAAGTGTGAGGCAAAGTCGTGAAACTTATGTTACAGCGCAGCATGTACAAGTCAAAATGTTTTAAACCACGAAGGTCTTGTTAAATTTATTCCAAGCTGTGTGTTAGAAACAAAAAAAGCCATTCTATTATTCATTCTTGCAGGTTATTGTATGTTAAGTGATCACGTAGCTGTATATAGTAGAGTTTGAGTGAATGGTTGAGAGAATGTGAAGGGATTTCTGTTTTGCCAGTTCTCATTCCAGCGAAGGAGGAGAGGCCGGCTGGGCGCCTGGGTGCCGTGGCAGGGTTGGCCCAGCAGGGGGCAGAGGTGTGATGCAGGGAGTGGGAGGTGACAGCTCAGTGTCACACTGCACACAGGGTGTCACCTCACCAGGCTGCAAGAGACAGAGAGAGAGAGAGAGAGAGAGAGAGAGAGACAGCAACAGGGAGAAAGTGTCAGAGGAATATCTCATCTTTTCAGTAACTTATCATGAGCATTTTTAGAGGCTGAGAGACATTTAATCAGTTCTTACATTTTCATAGCTGTGTTATTTTAGGGTTAGGGTTAAATGTAAGGTTAGAAATAGAAAGTACATTATGTTATTGTCATGAAGATAAAAGATACCAGATGATGTAACTGATAATAAATAACACAATCTATCAAATCTATCAATCTATGAGTCCATCAAACGCCTTTTTTAAAAAAACACTCCAGCGCGTTCTGCTTTGTAACAGGCTACTGCAAGGCTCGGTTTCTTTGTGTTAGTGATTCTGTGTGTGTAAAAAATCCTTTTTATTTTTTCTTTCCTCTCTCTATCCCTTGTATCTGTCTCCAGGGACTCACCTGGCATCTCTCCCTACTTTTAATTCTCGCTCTGCAAACTGCTGCTGTCTGAGCACAAGCTGGCAGCGCGTGCACCCACACACACACTCACACACTCTTGGTTTCGCAAATGCACTGTTGTAGCTTCACTCAAATAAGCAACAAAGACGCTCACACGTTCACCCCACGTCCAGTTTAAAGGCACCAACACACGTTTCTCTTGCACATCACTGTCATCAAAAATATTGGAGCGGAGCTCACAGACACATACAAGGGGCATCAGTGACACAGTACAAGTTGAATTCAAAGAGATAAACACGAATACACACACAGTGATGAAAGACTGAAATGCTTGCAGCCTCCCAGGAAACTCTCACACACACATTTCATCACAGACTGTAGCTGAGAGACACAGAGACAGCATCCCTGCCACTCAACATACAAATCCAGTATGAAAGAAAACACACACACACACACACACACACACACACACACGATGAGCCCTTAAAAACAAACATAAATCAAGGAAGTAAAAGGACGTGAACATTACACAGTCATTTGTTTATTTTGATATCTACTAGCTGCTCCTTTAATTTGGAACCAGAATAATAATGCACAAAAAACAAATAGTCAAGCAATACATACACAGACTGACAGGCAGATGAGCTAAACATCAAAAGCAAGAAATACATTAATTAAAGACAAGTCTTATAGTGATGAATAAATAACAGGAGGGGAGAGAGAGATACAAACAGGAAGGAGAGAGGCAGGAGTGAAAGAGGAAGCAGAAAGGGAGCAGTGGTTTTGGTGAAGAGGCTTGAGGTGCAGGCGCAGAGGCTGTCACACGGGATCCTGTTTGAGTTAAACTGGCAGCCCAACAGCAAAGGTGGAAACACATTCCAGAGATTGATATCTGCGTTCAACTGTGCTGCAGGTGGAACGAGCCGGCAAGACCCAGCGTGAGGCCTGCTTGTCTTTTGAGTTTCCTACACTCTTTCTGTCTTTCTTTTTTTAATTATTTGGAGAAGGGTGTGAGTGTGAACGCAAATATGCAAATGAAACGGTTATTATTGCATTGCTCATCAAGCAGCGCGTAGCAGACATTAATAGGCTGATGAATATGCATGTGAATTTGTTAATTAAGTTAATTATTCTGCTGAAAATGCATTCGTCTTCCAAGGACATCTTCCCCAGGATTCCAACCTGCTCCGCTCATTAGTCATGCGATATTTTACACTGGGCGCTGGGACAAGAGTGTGGAAAGGGAGGGGCAGAAGGGGCCACCAGGGTTGAGATGTATACAATGTTAGGCCATCATGGGTTTCAAGTCCACTTAAGAAGAGCAGTAAGATCCTGAGGAGGACACACAATGGCATTATAATGACGCCTAATCATTCATCAGTTCCTCAGAACCGAAGGGTCAGTGAAAGAGACCAAACTCCGCATCCAGTTACAGTAGGGGATCCACACTAGTCGGGGCCAGACGTTTGCTCCCTCTCTGCTTTTCTCTTTCCTCACCAGTAATTCCCCCTCTTTGCTGCTTTTCCTCTAATTGCTTATTAAAACCCTCTTAAATGAACTTTTTGTGCCAACTTTCCAACACATTAATTAATTGTTGTAGCCAATTAAGTGTCGCTGCGCAAATGAGCTTCAGCACAAATGGTCCTGCAGGGCCCGTCCACCCCCCACCCCCACCCCCTCCTCACCACCATCACCCCACCCCCCCACCCTCTCTGACTGCTTTCCCAGCAGCCCCGTAGCCCTTAAAGCGGCAGCATCAACACAGAGACGGAGAGAGAGGCAGAGTCATTTTGTGTTGCTCGTGAAGTTCTTGGAATTGAATCAATAATGAGAGGCAGACCCCTTGCAAAACTACTTTGGTTTGCAGAAGTGCAGCATCATGTGGAGAGGGTGATGTACTTTTAGCTGAAATGGAGATAAGTGTAAAAAGAATAGGTCGAAGAGAGGTTTGAAAAAGTCAGGTTTTTTCTTTTCAGTCTGTTTTCCACTGTTGATTATTATTAAAGCAGAAGCAGCAAACACACTTTAATTTATTGATTATATAAAGAAGTGTTCATTATAGTTCCATGACCCAGCAACAGTGGCTTTTCAGAAATCCAGCACGCATCTGAAATGTCTGGCCATTTCAACAGCCTCCTAAAAACTCTGGCTGACGTCACTGATGCTGATCCATCAAGAAAAATAACGAGCGTGTGTGTTCCCACAAAACTATAAACCCAGAAGAAATGTAGATGCTGTTATGGCATCAATAAAACATGCTGTTGCAGCAGTAAAGTGTATATCTTCTGCAGGGATAAAGTCAATCAATTTGTGAAATATCACATAAATAAAGATGTAGCCATAAACTAAATGACTGACATTAAATTCTGTCTGACATAAGACAAAGGAGGAATCTGATGAAGACGGCACACTTTGCTGTACTACCCAGGATGCATTCATAATTCCTTTCTTTATGATGTTTGACTATAAAGGTGAATGGATGCAAATATCCAGGGGGAAAAATGATTTTTTTATAACTTATTATAGCTTTTTTTAAATGTTCAGTTTGCGATTCAGGCTTTACATTCACATTACATCTGTGATCACGCACATTCAATGTGTGTCTGTGGGAGACGTTTCAGCGAGTTTACACATAATCACTGATCAAACAGCCTCAGTTATCATACTCATCAAGCCAGAGGATCGCAACAGTGGCCCCCACACACACACACACACACAGGCTGGTAGAAGGACAGGCACACACAGGATATCAGGCAATTAAAAGGAGGCAATATTGAAGCTTTTTTTATTTTTTCTACAGAGAAAGCGACTAGAATAAAGAGGAGAAGCGGGAGAAACGACTGACTTTATGGACTGCTTCAGCTGCACAATCCATAAATGCTTCGACAGATGTCTACAGAGGACCGCATCAGCCTCATCGCAAACTCGAGCGGTTTACTTTCCAATGTTAACACGATCACGGCATTAATAAATCTAAATCTAAAACGAGTGTTAAAGCAGCTTGAAGGTTTCTATGAATATCTTCCCACAAATGGAAATTAAATTTTAATATCTTACTTTTTCCCTAAAGGACCACTTAATGCTTGCAGTCCTTATTTGTCCATCGATCTTGTCTGCACCATCCCAGTCTTTCCTCTTCTTTTTGCATCCTCACTGGGTTTGCTGCCGAACTAAAATGTAGCGCCAGTAGAGAGAGTGGTTTGCTAGGCACTTTACCAAGATCCCTACATTGTTCCATGTGAAAAGTTGAAAGATCATAATCCAAACTGTGACGCAAGTGTTTGACATAAAACCAGTGTCTCAAAGATCAGTATCCACACTTCTGACAACAAAAAAACACTACTGACAACAGAAATGTTTGCTTCACTCAGATGTCATGACGATCCCTGGACTAGGCAGATAAATGAGGAGCTGCTTTTTGCCCAGGGTTTCTCGTGGATATCCAGCAGCTAGGATTATGGTGAAGTATGTGTATATTAACACATTTGGGGAGGATAATCAACTTGCATAGAGACCGAGAAAACAGTGATAAAAAATACACTTTTCATGAATAAAAATTGGCATTAACTGACTGAAACGGGCTGTCAATCATGTCACTATTTGTCTGGACGTCCACCAAAAATCACTGTAGCCGACAGTGGAGCGGCAGCATCCAAAATGGCTGTCGCCGTCTCTCGTCTCTGCCATAGCGACTGTGTACTTCAGACTGGCAGCGTGGCACATTTATGGGCATTCCCCATAAGGTGCCTTTCTGATTGATGGCACAGCCGCATGCACCTCCCTCTCTTCACTTCTCAGGCCTGATTTATTCGTCTAGTCTCTGTGACTTGGCACTGGCATAACCCACTACTTCTCCAGTGGAAACTCCCTGCAGGCACATTCACTATTATTTGGAGTCCCAGTGGGTGAAGGCATCAGACAGAAACATACATTCACACACACACACACACACACACACACAGAGCAGCATCTCATCTCACTCACACTGGGCCTGTGCTAGAGGGCAGGTGAGTCTCCTACTGTCTCCACTCTGAAAGGATCTCTCACCCAGAGGGCTCAGCTGCTTGGTGGGCCAGAGTGGTAAGCGGCTTTGTAAGCCTGCCAAGTGAGGAACTGGTCTGGGTATGCATGAGGCCAATCCTAGAACACGCAGAAGCGTACACACTTCAACACACACAGGCAGTCTGCACAAATACTGCAGCTTTTGCTCTTTGCCAATCTGCAGTTTATGTTTCTTGTTTGCCTGTCAGGCTCTTCATAAAGAGATCAACTTTAGTGTTGAAAGAATTAACACATAAATAAAACTGATGCATAGGGACCACCTGATTTCACTGTCTGGCTTGGTACATACTAAACAACAGGAACTAAATAGTAATAAAACTACTGTGCTCACAGCAACGTTAAATTAAATTGGAACACTTGTGCAAATATATCCACCTATATATAATATATATAGATATATATAAATATATATATGCACATACAGAGATACATATATCTAACAACACAATCCAGCAGACAAATTATGCATCTGTTGAAGAAGGACTCTGACATACAACAGATTGCGTAAAAAAATAATTCATATTTTCATAAGCATGAAAACTCTGAAATAAAGAAAACTGCTGTGAATACTATACAAATAGATCAAACTGAATTCTGGCAAAAATAGTTGCAAAACATTTTCCTGTTTAGGATGTAGTTACACAAAATTTAGTTAATATGAATAATGTAGCTTAAATTCCATTTTGATTACACCCATGTCTCTATGATCAATGGTCTCTGGTAAAAGTAATATCTAATGTTCAAGCAGCCAATAAAATTGAAAATGAGTTAAAAACCCCAAAGTCTAACTTGGTTTAATGTGTAGTCCTCCACTTTGATGAGGCCTAGCTGCGGCCTAACTGTGTGGACCTCTGTAGTTTGAGGTGCAGCATGAGTGAATGTCTACCATCTAGTGGCTGATGGATAAACATTCAGAAACACCAGGAGAGACGATTCCACTGGTCGCATAACTTCCTTTAATAAACTGAACCAAGAAAACACATATTACAAAATATTTTTTTTCTTTTTACAGACACATCAAACCATTTCCTCTCCCCTTTCCTTTTCCAAAGCAAAAAATGTAACAATGGACCATTGTTTTTTTCCCAACATGGATCATTTTCTTTATGTAGAAAATAACTGGATCAAAACAGAAAAAGCTTGTTTCACGATTTGGCAGGGAGGCGCGGGCCGGACATATTACACAAGCTTTCATAGTCCACCAGGGAAAACCTGGAAAAGTCTGCTTTTGTGTATGTTTCTAGCCTTAACTTTCAACTAGAGTGTGTGCGTATTATGAAGCGCTCTATCATGCACCAAGGAGCTACAACATTAACTCCTCCTGGTTTTAATGCTGTGGTAGACAGACGTCAGCATGGGAACTCTGATGCTGATCTTAGCCAGCATCTCGTTTTTCCATGCTGAGTCATGTGCACCACAACATTAAGGTTTATTGTTATAGCTAATCGGTGTAAAATCATAATTGAATCCATCTTTGAGACAAGAACACGAGTACTATATTCTTAGGTTTGTTACAACATATAGGTGTACTGAATGTAAAGGAAGGAAAATCTTCAGGTGGGCTATGAACACACTGACGTATAGTTGTATCGATGACAGCTGGTATATATTATGAAACAGACTTTGGCAAAAAAAAAAAAAGAAAAAGAAGAAAACTAACCAAATATGCAGTTGTGCAGAAGTACACTGTTGTAGGTGCCATTCAAAAGCATAAACTTAGCCCATGATTCCCGAATAGGCGCTCAGGTCATTCAGGAGTTATTAGGTCACAAAGGAGCCACGAGCTGAAAGCAGAGGAGCTAGCCTGCACATACGCTTCAACGGGAAACTCAAAGTCCTCCAGTGTTATTTTCACTGCCTCCAACCTATCCATACACAGTATTTTAGCGTCAAGGACAATAACTGGTCTCCAACACACCGACAGCCTTTTAGAAAAGCGGGCACTGCAGTGGACGTGACAATCATTTGTTTTGTGTGTGTGTGTGTGTGTGGGGGGGGGGGGGGTCACAGCAGCTTGCAAAGCTGAGTGTCAGCTGCGTGGCACTCAATTTAGAAGCTAAACCTGACTCAAGTCAAGACCATTTGTAAAGAAGGAATGACCAAGACAGTGCAGTGGTTACCGTGACTACTGGGACTGTTCAAGGTCCAACACCAGGTCAAAATGCAGCCAATAAAATGACACAACAGCTCATTTTAAGGACAGTGATGGTCGTGACCACACTTGAAAAGGCCCTTGTATATCTTTCTTTCAGACATTCATCTCTTAACATTTGATTCAGCTTTCACTACCTGCTCATGGTCCAGTGAGTCATAATCTGTAGGGGTCCTTCTGCCTTTCCCTTCAGGCCAGGACTTCTGGCACCATCCCAAGTTATGCAGGTCTGTCTCACCAGGGGACTGACGGTCAGCGAGCAGCTCCATGGGAAAAGCGGAGGTCCTGGTCCTTTGGGAACTGTGCTGTAGTGGTAGGAGTAGCAGTCACCAGTCCTGCTGGGGACTCAGCAGCAGCTGAAGGTTTAGGCGAAGAGTCTGCAACCCAGGGAGGTGGGGGCTGGCCTCGGGCTGGAGCATCTACAGCCGGAGAAGGAGTCTTGCTGCGCTGAGAGGCCCCAGCGTCCGTGTCTTGCTGAGAGATGAGCTGGAGCAAGGCAGCTGCCATAGCAGGGCTGATGTCCTGGCTGTGTTGGGTTTCTGACTCAGCCTGCTGAGCATTTCCAAGTAGAGGAGCAGATGGAGGTGGCCCAGGTGGAGAAGGTGGACGCTGCTTGCTAGATGGAGGCACCTGGTTGGCCCCAGGCTGTTTCCTTTTTGATATTGCACCATCTGAAGCAGCCAAACAGGAAACAGGACAATATATTAGATATCAAGGTAAATCACAAGGCACGTTTCACATAACGTTCACATATGACCCCAGATTAAAAATATTATGATCAATGTACGATGGTTTTGTTTTTTTCCTGGTGTTACAGGATTGAAATTCCTACCTTCACCACAAGAGGGAGGGAACATTACTCTAACTGCACCTTCACATGAAGTATATTTTAGCACTATAAGAGCTTTAGAATAAGAATAATTGAAACAATTAGTACTGCAGCAGTCAGTTTTGACTTTTGACTGTGAACATAGTCACTGTGTTATAACCGTCCTACACAAAATATAAATCCATCAAACTATTGGGACTTCTGTATTTTGAAATGGAAAAAATGCTTATTTTAAAGTGACTAGTTATCAATCAATGTTTATTAAATACAGTAAAGCATTAACATTTTTCACTGTACAGATGTCAAACGTCACCAGGCAGAAAATGCATTCTTGAATCCACGGCATGTATTTGTCCCCCCTGCAAAAAAGAAACTGTACTAAAAGAAAAGGAAGATGTGGGAACACAATGCACAGCTGGATGAACAAGAATGGCGACTGTAGGAGATGTTTGTGTTTTACGGGGCAGGAAAAGATCGCTAAATCAGATTTTTCCTTTTTAAACTAGAGGACTTTAAAGCCTGGGTGCAGGCCATAAGAGTTTCAGAGAAAAATTAGCAGAAGACGACATGGTTACCACTCCAGTGTCGGCAGCATACTGAACAGTTTTATTCATCTCGAGAACCACATTTTAAACTAATACCTAAGTGAACAGGTAAATAATAGTGACAAACCAAAAGTTGAAAGTAACACATGCAGGTGACACCTAAAGACTGAAACATTTATTTTCACTTGATAATTTATTAGACTTGCTTTATAAAAAGGCTGACATTACAAACTGCTTAAAGCGACACTGCTTCCAGTGAAGAATCCATGAAACCTTTATCCATTATCCAAGTTTTATAATGAAAATGAAGTGAGGGAGAAAAGAAAACACGTGGAGGGACAGATACAGAAACCAAGACCGTGAGAAATAAACAAGAAGAGGGAGACATGTGGAAGGGAACAATACAGTGTGAACCTTTCACTCAAATGAATGACACTACACCTTCTTCTGGTTTATTTAATACACCAGTAAGAGATCTCCATGTGCACCAAACCTTTACCTGGTTACCACGGTCACAAGAAGACAAACTGAACATTTTTCCACGTTTTTCTTCTGCACTTCTGCTGATGGGAAAAGGAGATTATGTGGTTTGAGGAATGTCAGGGATAAAGGTAGGGGTGGGGGGGAAGCCAGACAGCTCTAACAGCTGGATTTATTTGGACAAGTTGTAATTTTGTGGCCATCATCAGTTGGTCTGAATTGTAATTATTACTTTGATAAAGCATATAGTAACCTTCTCAGTCAGCATCTGTTTGTTCTCTGCCCTGCTCGCCTCATTCTTCAAGTCCCCAGTACATTCTACCCAACCCTGGCTGCCATTCTTTTACCTCCCCCTAAAGACTAAACCCAGACTTGCCCTTGTGATCAGTAGTAGAGGCGGACGACCCGCGCGTTAAGGCCTCCTCTGACTGGATGCCATTGCTTTCATCTCCTTGCTCATCTGTCTGAGACTTGATGATGTGGCCCAGAATAAGAGCCAGCAGGTTGGCCTGTTCTTCTTGGCTGAGTGACGGGTCTCCGGATGTTGGTGAGGGCTCCTGGGGTTCAGGAGGCGGCTCTGGGGGCTGGGACCTGGCACCGGACTGGGTCTGATCCTCTTGAGCACCCTGGTGGTCAGAGGCTTCACTTAGAGCAGACAGCGTCTGGCTGAGACTCTCTGAATTAGAGAGGTTGAGGAGCTGGGCAGCCTGAGGCAAGCTGAGATCCGTCTGTCCCTGGAGCAGTTTCAGCAGCACCGCCATCTCAGTCTGGTTCAACTGCTCTGCAGCAGCTCCCAGGCCTGAACACACAGCCACACAACCAGAATTACATGATGGAAATGCAACACAGAGGGGTCAATTTCTTCCACAACATCTAAACCACTTTCCACTTGCAAGCAGTGGACGTTATGCAGAGAAACTGCAGCTCTGTCAACAGAGAGGGGTTAGAACACCAACCAATAAACACAATGGCCCTGAGTTCTCCATCTGCTTCTCTCTCATTTCTTTCCATCTCTACACTGTTACTATCTAATAAAAAGGTAGAAACAGCCCTAACCAACAACTATAAAGAAAAAACTAAAAAGAACAGTACTTATATGAAGTTATTCTGGACACTTCCCTATCTGGATTTTTTTTATATCAATGTTACCAAATCTGCACATGTAACAAAATACTGAACCATTACAGGTCCTTCTCAAAAAATTAGCATATTGTGATGAAGTTCATTATTTTCTGTAATGTACTGATAAACATTAGACTGTCATATATTTTAGATTCATTACACACAACTGAAGT